>BOPP01000071.1:5673388-5689355 GCA_017312745.1 Gryllus bimaculatus | reverse complement strand
CGCGTTGCACACGTCCCGGGCGGTCAAGATCACGGCCGCCGCCGCCGCGCACGAGCCACCGCACCGGCGCGCTGGAATTATGCGTTTATCTCGCGCCCGCCAGTCGAAACGATCACGTCACGTCACCAGCGCCAGCTGCTGCACCGCGCGCCATTAAATCCTGCGCCCGCGCAGTGTTACCGTCACCAATTCCACTTCGTGTCGCTCCTACCACCTTTGCAATCTGTTCTTCAAAGCACTGGTAAAGATAATATGAACTCAGTGGTGGACTCGGGGATTGAGGGGGGGGGCATTCCGTCTCCCTCCAAAAGTCAGTGACACATATTTACAAACACATTTTTTACTAATTTTCTACGGTAACAAATCATTCAAAACCTTCATTAAATACATAACAGATAACTATATAAGAAAAATAAATGTAAGGTATAACAAAAAAGAAAAGTCATTAATAAGAACACATCAAGTCGGCTCGACAGTACAAGTTCCCTCCCCTCGCTCCCTACAAAAGCCCTGGTTGCGCCACTGACTTCAATTGATTATGGTATACGCACAATACCTCAACAGTCATGTCAACATATGTGCAGTTATTTGTAATGTTCAGAAGAAGAAAAATATAAACGGAGATTTAAACGAATTTTCGCGATATTTATACTGTTGCAAGGATAATAAACATCAGGATTATTTCTCAAATCAACCTTTCTCCTAGCGTTTTTATTTTCCTCTAAAAATAATAATCCCGTTTTCTACAATATTTCCCGTAAAAATAGTAAATACCTTTGTAGCCGTTTGTTGCACGTCTTGGACTTGCAATTTTTTGGGCTGGTACTACTGAATGAATCTTTACGTTCTGAATGTGTTTACGTTTTTAAACGGAAAGACATTTAAATTTTACAATTTATTATAATTATTTTAATAATACGCACTCGAGTGTTTTTTATTCATCACTGGTACTTCTGTTGGATTATTTTGTCTTTTTGTACAACTACAAAAAGGATTTGTGACCGAAGTAATGTTTTCATATCAAGCTCATTGTAATGTCAAATTGTAAATACGAAGTGTTTACAAATTAATAAGGAGAGGAACAGATATTTATGCAACACTGGGAAGTGGGAATTGTGTGGCTTTAAAATTCGTATCTAGGAACAGGGAAAGAAGAACTGCAGTAATTAAGCTAATAAAACAAATTTAAGCTGTGAAAATTTAAATTAATATTTTCGAACAGTGAGTGATCAATACAAACATAATGGCTTGTTAACGCAATTGAGGTTTTTAGAGAGAGATTTACAATATTAAACTCACAAGATATAATCGAGATATGACATTTTCAAAACAGGAAATTAACGTGGAAAGTGTGGGAATATATAGTTAATTTAAAATGATCTGTGCGATCACACTTTGGCCACGTCGAGCATAAAACTGTTGCTTTCGGAAGATAGAACTCATTAGAATTCTTATTTAATTACAAAATATTTCTAAATACAAATTGTTAGGATAATCTGTAGTGGCCATTCAATATACTTTGGACACACACATTTTCCAAGTGCCGTTTCATTGTCCATCATATCAGAAACGTCCACAGCTGAAAGTCCGAGAAATCCAGATACCTCTTATCAGCTTTTCCTACGAGTATTTTTTTAGGAACACCTACATAGTGTAAATAACCAAAAATAAACGGAACATAGAGCTACTCAAACAGTATCTTACAGAAGGCAGGTGTGTCTCCAATGGTTTCCAATCCTCCTTTCCACGATGACTTGCATTAAAGGTATACAGCTCGACAGCAGTCGAGACGCCAGAATTTTAAGCATGGCAAGGAAAAACCGGAAGGTTCACAATGAATGATAATTCCGGGACAGTTCCACGTTCCGAAGGTACGCCAACTCATTGTCGCTTAAATTCCTTCTCAATTGTTCAAATATCAGGTTGTCACTGCCAGAATGATCAAACCCCTATTCTCACTAGATATTTCGACGTTTACGATATTCACACTCCTTTGTTGCTGGTGCAGACCATTTGTTTTCGGGACAAGAATTTTGTCAACCGGGTCAACAAAAGCCTAAGAAACAGTGATTATTATTATCTTCTCCACATTTCACATTTTAAATTTTTGATTCAAGAGAATTGGTCTCCTCAAAATCATTCAATGTTTGTTCTAATCCATTTAGGAATCAAAACCTGTCTGGTCTCTCTCCAGGTTAAGACAATTTCCAAAAAGCCACACTTTGTTTGAGATTTTTGTTTACTAGTGAATTGGGCACCGACTTGCATAGTAACACACCATGGAGGATAGTTTCACAGAAATGCGCTTCGTAACTTGTTTTTGAAAATTAAACAGACAAGGTTTAAGAAATGTTATGAGGACTTCAGATTTTTTTCATTTCTTTTATTGACATTTATTATAGATATTCCCCGTCAATTTTTTCTGAGAAACAATCTCTCAAACTCTTTCTCCATACCGGACAGGGCTACGTGAAGTTGACCACGGACATACAGTTATTCCAAAAACACGCCCACATGACGAAAGCAACCAATTAATTGTGAAAATGATGTCATTTTACACCTTTGAATCTATTGTATCCTTGTCACAGCCGTTCTGAAACGTCATGTCGAGACTATCTTCCATTTTAAAATTCAAATTGCGAATTGCTACCGAATTCAAGCTACCGAATTGCGCCGGCGAAAACTACCAAGTGTTGATTTCGTCCCCAAAACACCACATTTTAACGCGACAATGTCGGCTTTTAGTTTTTTTTTTGCTTATTGGTATCCGAAAATTCCTTTTTGGGGAAAATCTCTTTACACCATAAGTAATATGCAAAAAGAAAAAAGTTTCCATTTGCTCCAGCAAAATTTACGATACAATCATGGAGATGCAGAAAATTGTAATATCGTATACGTGGAAATAAATAACACCTCATGAGTTGAGAAAATCTAATAATAATAATAATAAATAATAATAATAAATAATAATAATAATAATAATAATAATAATAATAATAATAAATAATAATTTGGCTACAATTTGCTGAATACCAGGGGGTAGACCGTTGTCAATAACAATCAATACTGATTTTTTTAAATATACGGATAACCATTACGTAAATTTGTAGACAAACGAGAGTATATTCAGATTTTCAAATCTCATAACAAGCAGTCCATTGTATTCTCTGTGTGTCTAATACCAACTTCCAGAAAATAATTTTTTCCTAGTATTCATCCTTAATTTATGATTGATGTATTTTTAACAAAGAATTTCAAAAGCGCTTTTCCAGGGAACTGTCAGTTGTTAATGAAGACAGATCAATACGTAAGAGCTGCCTTTTCTATACAAGTAAATCATTTGATCAGCTTGTTGACAGTCTTCTGACGTTCAGTTCCATCTATTCCAGTTTTCCGCAGATCTCGTTACTTTCCTGTCAGTCTTCACACACGGTTCCTTCCAGCTACTGAATCTTTCCTTTGAACGCGTCTCTCCGCGGGCATCACACGTGCTCCACCATTCGCTACGTCGCGCTCACGTGAAGCCGTCCAGCGCCAACCATCCGATCGGGAAAGCGAACGTGGTTTGGGTCTACACGGAAAAGGGAGCGGAATCTGGGCTACTGGAAGAGCATTGTGGCCGGCAGAAGGAGGGCGACGGGGACAGCCATAAGGTGTGTCGAGAGTTTAATCGCGCCCGAGTGAACCCATTCACGGCGGGCGTTATTGGCGCGGCGCGCCAATATTGGCGCGGCGCTGGCCTTAGGGCCTAGCAGCGCCGGAGGCCACGGAGAGATGAGCGCCCGGCGCCGATGGAACAGACAGACAGATCAGCCGCCGGAAGTGAAAATACGATCACACACACGTGGAACTTACCAGAATCGAAAGACAAAAAGTCAAAACAAACCAATGACACCAAATTGAAAAACAATTTATTGTCAACTAAGTGATATGAAACTTCGTTACCAAGATCTGTGTCCAATAAAAGACTGCTATACAACTAAGAGTATTTTTAAACGTAACTGATGTGCAACATTAATCACATTTTTCTTATTTGCTTTTAACTCCCGGCGGTTTTACCACAGTATCCACGTGTCCCCAAGTTGGACACGAGTGCTGTAGCTGTACCCTAAACGTATTAGGATATAGTAGTATAAGCGCTATTCTTCTAGATTCTAATGGGTATTTTGCCAGTGTGCCGTTAGCGCTGCCATCTCAACCGATGGCTGCATATCAATTATAACTCGCAGGCGCAGCTTCTCCTACTATTCCAGCCCATGAAAAATAATTATTTCTCCGACCAACTCAAAGTACTTAATCATGTGTCAAGCTGATGGTAATTTTTACTTTCCTGCATATACGAAGTATTATACGTAGTATAGGGAAAGTTGTGTAATGCTGCGGAAAAACAATTTCGAGATTTCGATGGAAATACACGTTTTGGGGTCCCCTGACACCGAAAAAGTGGTTCTTTTAAAAAGTTCGTCCGTCCGTCCGTCCGTCCGTCCGTCCGTCCGTCCGTCCGTCCGTCCGTCCGTCCGTCCGTCCGTCAAAATTTTTTCAAAAATGGCTCTAAATGTTTTAAATTTTTTTGTAAGAATAGTCACATACACTTATAAAAGTGACATAGGTCCAATTTTCACTGTTAACTCTGAAATTTCGAAAATTTTAAAAGTACGATTTTGTTTCGGTGTATTCCTACAACTACAAAATCTATGATAGAGATTTTTCCTTTAAATAAAATTTGTTCTCTATAGTGAATTCTTTCATTAAGATCGTGTATACATATTTTTTAAAAAATAGTAGTTTTCGCGCAATATTGCGAGCAATATTGCGTTCTTCTATAAAAGTATTGCATATAGGAAGGGATAATGCTAAATGTACTCAGTAAGATGACAGACGCCATATTGCTCTATTCTTTTGTTTTTTGAAAAATTACAAAAATTTAATTTATTTTTACTTGTCTCTCACGATAATATTTACACTAGAGACGATTTGTTCACATTTGTAAATAGATGTGTTTTAAATAATGTAAAATAAAGTTTGTCGAAAACTCAACCGTTTTCTATGAAAACTAGCACAAAATTCCACATTTTCAGAAACACTCAAAAGCAATTTTCTCAAAAAAGGATCCATTTTTTTCTTCAGAAGGATAGTGCTAATTGCAATATTTCATATGTGGTAATGTTCATTTCGGGAATTTTTTGTTTTTTTTAAAAAAATTACGCTAATATTTATTTTTTTGATAAATCTTTCCTGGCTTTAGTATCCACATTTCCAAGCGATTTGGAAACATTACTGCGTTTGTGCCAGGAAGTGCTTCAAATAACTTCATATGATGTTTTTCGGGAACTCGATAGTTTTCTGTGAAAACAGGTTCAAATTCCGCATTTCCAGTAGCGCTTGAACGTCAGTTTCTTAAAAACCGCTCCAATTTTTTCAAGGAAAATTGCCATTTAGGGCGAGGTTTTGCTGTTCTTTAATAATCTTAAAATAATAAGTCCCCTCCACAATCAGGAAACAGAAAAATTACGAAAATGTAAAATTAAAAACAAAATTTACTTTGAGCGACGATAGATGGCAGCTGGCAAAAGTAAGTGGCAAGTCTGAGTAGCTAACCGAGACCAAGGGTAATAGAAAACTAATACGGGAAAGCCTTCCATTCTGTAGCACCACAAGTTCTTTATAAAATGACTACCGATAAAACATAATCACTATAATCGTAACATATGTACAAACATACTATAATAGTGCTGGATTAACTCAGATAGGAAATCCCTCGTCTGTCGTTTCAGAAGGGTTATTGAAAACAGCTGGTCTGTATCTCAGATGCAATTTTTAATCAGGCTTGGATGGAGATCTACTTTATCTGCGGTCATCCCGATTCGAAAATTGAGAATTGGCACAGCTGAAAAGGAGTGTCCTTTCATGGGAGGTTTCTTTCGTATTGCATCATTTAATCACACCGTAAAATGCAGTTTATCTTGCACAAGTTTATACTCTTAGCTAATTAGAAGACCATCTGCACAGTTGCTGTCATAACAGTTTAAATATTTTCTCAGATGTTCCTCGCAAAATGCATTATCCTACCCGGTATTAAAGGATCAAAAACGCATATTTACAAACAGTGGGTCGCATTTTATAAAATAACACTTTTCCTTTTCTTATTTCATTGTAACTATATGGCTCGTATTTACTAACTAATTGCACGGAAAGGGGGAAGAGTACTCTAACAATGAAATTAATTTATGGTTCTAATGAATTTATTTATTTATTTATTTATTTTCTTAAGTTTTCTAAAATTTTGAAAGAAATGTAACTTTTTGCGGGAGGTGTCGGTGATATTCCCTCTCTGGATGGTGAGATTCGGCGCCGAGCTATCATCGGCTAGCAGCTATTTAGCTAGAGTCGCAAATGCTGCCACCGTCAGGACTCTAATCACATCCATTGATGATTATTGTATGATGAGCATTATTTAACTTAGCATTACTTTGTAACAACTATAATTTTGGAGGGTGATAGATCTGAGATTTTAAGATTTTACCATCACAGGCTGTTTATGAAAAAAAATTACTTGCGTGAGAAGATTAATCGTTACTTCATAATGGACAAACCTGAGAAAAGGAAGGTACAATTATTGTTTTATCTTTATGAACTAGTAATAAAAAATCTGGATCTGTCCATGATAGCTTCCTTTCAGGCAACGGTTTGGGGCAGGAGCGCCATTGGACGCACCATTCAAAGCGTCTGGGACTGTTTGTTGGGAACTGACCTCCTTTGGTATCCTTCGAAAACTAGTATCGCATTTAAAATAATATAGGGAAAGACGGAATAGTAGGGTAGGCGAAACGTGGGAAAAATTATTTAGACTCTTTCCAGTTCACCGTTTGGACCAGATAGATATCATTCCACATGTTTCCTTTGCTTGGTGGGATACTGGACAGACCCATATATTTCTATAATTAAAACCCTTAAATAAAAGAAGAACAAGATAATACTTCTCAATGTTAACGCATCGAAGATGCCACACCAAGCACACCAAGCTACAGTGAATCCTGCTGTCAGCGGTTACAATTTGTTCCGGGGAAACAGCCGTTATGGCTCTTTTCCACTACATTGGTTATTTCTTTTCATTCTCAGACTTAATTCCCAAACAGCCTAAACGTACAATTCACACCCTGAAGGAACTTGAATGAATAAACAGTCTCTACATGTGAAACGAAATAGTCTTTCCGCGCGTTAGCAACTAAATACATGTCTCCTATTTAATCTGATCATTTCATTCCAGAATCGACAGCAATCTTATGGGCACATTCTTCTTTGCAGTGCTACGGATCACCAATTGCAAAATTGTGTGTTGTTCCAGATCGCTTACCAGGGCAGCAGAGGAGACCTCTCGAAAGGGAACACTTACATATGCGTCTAAAAAAAACAGTCCGTTTCGTACAAAAGATGACCTTTGTGGAAGTGACTTCTTAATCGACGGCAGTTTCGGTGTCCTCACGAGACCTTTCCTTCCTCATCCTTATTCTATCGCCTTTCCCCATACACTCACACTTGCATGTATTATGTAACCTCAGATATTGGGAAATCAGTCCCAGCTTATTGTGATACCTAGAGAGGGAGATACCACAAGCCTACGTCTAAATGCAAAGTCCGATCTTCACTATCTAGCGGCGGGCGGCGGGGGGCGGGAGAAAACACCGCCACATCGGAATTATAATATTCCATACACTAATGTAACGTCTAACTACAGCAGTCGACACACCCGGAAACACTAGATAATTAAAAGACAGGTTTCACTGAAAGCCACATCAGTTTCAGTTTCAGTTTCAGTTTCAGTTTCGAGTGCACTCACCTCGCGTGAGGCGGTCGACGCTCTCGAAGCGGCCCTCCACCTTGCTGCGCAGGGAGTCCAGGTCGAAGGGAGCGGAGAAGCCATGGTCCACGCTGCGGCTCTTGCTCCTGCGAACACACACACACACACACGTCACACACATTGCATCGGGCCCCGCGCACGGCCCAGGGTTATCCAGGCTCATGAAGAACATGTGTGAGGGATGTGGTGGAAAATAAGTGTTTATTCACAACCCTCTGTTTCTCAAGAAACGATAAATATATTCTTCCATTAATACGAACGTCGGCGTCTGAATGGCAGTTTGAAACTCAACCCCGTTTTTATTAATTTAGTTCATAACTTTTCATTTCTGATGCTGCTTAAAAACTAGATTTTCTTCTAAATGGAGAAAATTACAACTTTTTTCATTAATGCACATCTGGAATTGGTTTAAACGATAGGGCGAGTGCGGAAAAATTAAACTAACCAGTATTCACAGAAAAGTCATGACATTTACTGTTCTCTTCGAAAGTTAGCTTGAAGGATTTTCTAAGTTAATGGAATAATTGTTTGCAAATATATAGTATACTTAGGAGCAAAAAATAACTGCGTTAGACTCTTAAAAAAATTGTCGCAGAGTAGTCCGACCTACTGTTTAAACGACCAACTGTTAACCGACGGTTAAAATGACAAGTTCCAAAACTGCAATTTGAGACTTTTTACCACACACGCGTAACACGTTTATGACGAAGTAGAAGAAAATGCAGTCTTACCCGAACATAGTTCCATTCACAAGGCCCATTTCACTATGCGAAGTGCTGGTAATTCGGTCAGCGGTATGGATTGTAATGTAATGTGAGGCACGATACTGCAGGAATCATGTAGGCTACAAGGGGAGGTGGAGCGGAAAGAGATAGGGCAGGATAAAATGGGATTAAGATTACATGAAGTGGGTAAATTATGTCGAGAAATATTCAATTGAATAGAATAAAATGAACCATAGGAGATAGAAGAAAGATATTGCACGAGGCACATCATGGTATGACACTAGATGACCTTCATGGAATGATGCAAATGAAGTGATCGAAATTTGATGCAATGAAAATATTGGTACCATAGGAGAAAGGAGAGGAAAAACGGAGGTTCACTGAAGAGGGAAAACGGAATAATTGTTTGCAAATACACAATCTACTTTTAGGGGCAAACAAAAAAACTGCGTTAGACAAAAGATGCAATCGACCGAGAGTAGTCGGACCTGCTATTTAAAATACACAGACCAACGGTTAAAATGACAGTTTTTAAAATCTATTTTTTTGGCAGAAGTACACGAGAGATCAAGCCGACTTAACAGCATTTTATCGAGACATTTCGCCTATTTTTACACGTGTTCCATTGATTTTAGATTTTGGGGGATTCGTAGGACAGAACGATTCTAAATTGGCCGCCTGAGTAGATTCAGATGGTTTTGGTTTTTGTCACTCCGTCACTATTAAGTACACAATGTACTATTTCCAGGTTTTCATAGTTGGAAAATTTCGGGATATTTCACCTGGTTCATTCCAGATGTAGTTCAAATCGCTTCATATCATTTCATTAACTTTATAAAATGACATGATGCCATAAAGCGCTTAATGTAGTAAATACGTTTGGACACCGAAGTTAACTCGTTGACTCGCAAATTACAATTTCAAGTAACATTGCTTAGAAAATAAATTTTAAATAATTTAAGAAAAGAAATAAAAGAGTGCAATTATAATCCATTTCTGACAAGTATGTGCTTCTATGCAAGAAAAATGAATTTGATTTTTGAAATTGGCGTGACGAGGTGCTTTCTACCCACAGAACAAGAATGTAGTTTTTCTAGTAAAAGGACGAACATGTTCAAAATCTGTATTTCAATAAGGCAATATTGTAATTAAAAATAGAAATAAAGGTAACAAACAGATGAATTGAGCCGATCCGTGTGCCTGTCATCACTGCCAATTTTGAAAACGTACCTTTACGTTCTAAAAGTGATTTTTATTATTTATTTTTATCAGGTTAGCTTCGCAACTGTAGCGTCACTATCCATATAAGTTTTCTTGAGCTCAGTGCTGTTCTCTTGAGCGTGTTCTGACGGCAATAAGTCGATTCCGTCACTTAGGGATAATATCATCTGAAGCTCATTTGCTTTTGGAAATGCATTTATTATTATACGGAGGGGGTAATTGCTGAATTAATTATTGCCAAAACGCTCGTAGTCATAATTGAACTTAACATACGCGTGAGTTAGGATAGCGATCATAGAGCTTGAGCTTTCCTTGAGAAAACGTTCGCAAATTGCACACCTCCCCATAGTACATCATATACAGTTTTACCTATTTTTGACTTTAAATTAAAAAAAAAAATCCGGGTCCCTCTGTCAAAAGTTTCAAGCGGACCACAATCCGCAAACCCCTTCCCCCGCACATGTAAAGAGATTCATTTTCAAAACGTATTTATTTTGGTTTACCCGAAAGAAACTTATATAATTTACAATTCAAATGTTATGGTGGTAAAATCCGACGTTTTATATAATATTTACTTTCTGACAAATGAAAGAGTTGGTGTTTGCAAGCACTGCGATGAACTTCGAATAGAAAGATGGAAATGGGAGTAACAGGAAAGGACTTACATCGCGCAGGCGCAGTAGAATGCATTGTCGTACTCACCGTCCCCAAGGCAGAGCGCCAGCATCGCTGGTTCGTGGTAGATCCTGGGAAGCACGGCGCGATCTGGGAGCAATAGTGGGAGGTATAAGCAACATAAAACAAAAGCACGTGCTCTGCGGTGGCTGTGACGTCAGAAGCTCACGCGTACAGTGTAGCAATTCCTCAATTATTCAGGACATAAAATAATTTTGAAATATTGTTCAAAAAGTGATTTTGTTGTGGGAAGTACACCGATGTATCTAAATGTCTCCAAATTAACTTCCTAATGCATCACTCTCAAGGGAAATAATATGTTTATTTATTCTGAACTGTTATTGTGATGTAATAAAATGTTTAAAAGTTACCCCAAATTTTAAAAAGACTATTTTTATGTCTTTACTTATTTACTTTGTACTAATTTTACTTTCTTCCACGATATAAATAGTGATGCTCAAAAAAGAGTTTAGAATAAAATATGTTCACCCGAATTGAAAAACTCCAACCAAATTGTCACGTTTCCGGACTTTTCCCTTATGCCACAGCACCGCAAACAAAAACAAATAAAAATAAGAAAATGGATATTAAAAATGCTTAAAACAATGATTTAAATAAATAATAAATAATGCAACTTAAAACATATGTTAAATTAAAAGAAGCCATGCAGGAACTGAAATGGGGAAATACTTTTCGATCACGACTGTAAGAGAAAGACATGACACAAGCACACATTCATTCATGAGACTTTCACATCAAGAAGTGGAATGATATGCGACTCGACAGGTTGCATTAGCAACAAACACTTCACGAACGTTTCCCATCGCGACACTTCAAAAGTAGGTCACTTTTCGGAAGATACCAATTAACTTCGTCCTTCACCGCTCTGCCATCGAACACTTGCGCGGGCACGGCCCAACAGCTGACTGTCAAGAGAGACGTTGCTAGTTCGTGTAGTCTTCGCTAGAGCGCAGCGTGTTCCAGCGAAACTAGCGCCACTCGCCAAGCGGCAAAACGACTTACTACGTAGAGCAGCGATTAATCACCGTCTCCTGAGCGAGAGGAAGAACGGCGGAGTAGGAGGGAGAGAGGGGGCGCCCAACAGAATTAAAAGGCGCGAGAACAAACAGGGGCAGTTTATCAGCAAATTTTGCGCGCCGTAGGGGCAGCCGGGAAGGCAGAGAGTAATGAGACCGGCGGGTAGTGGGGGGCGAGAAGCAAGGAACAGCGCCTGCGCAAACAGGAAGGGACGCAAATTAACGCCGGTGCACACAGGATGTGCGCCGAGCGAGATGGGGCATTCCGCCGTCGCCGTCATCTCAGACTCGGGCAGCCCGAGATGCCGGGATCGCGCTTAGGCATTGTTGGCGCGAGCTCTCATTTATTGTCCCTTGGAAGGTAAAATCTGGAGAAGAATAAACACGGAGGTTGTTGTTAGTGATGAGCACCGTCTGCAAATGAAAAGCTAGAATCAGATGGGGCCGCAATCATATGTTCTGGGCATTCAAGAAATTGTTCACGAACTACTCAAAATAAGAATGTAAATGATAAACTAATGATTACTTTGCAAGTGTATGCATACGCACAAATATGTTTGCTTACAAATGGAATGTTTGTCAATTGTCACAAACCAGTGGCGCATCCTAATGATTTGGGCAAATAAGGCTCATGGAGCTTCAGCCCCCAGAAATCGTAATCACATACTATTCACAAATAGGTTCTGAATTTCTTTATGTACGTTTCTATTTTGCAATGTACTTGGACATCAATTAATTTTGTTACAAGTAACTTCCTTTTTACATTCAGCATAAATATTATTTATAAGAAAACCATGATTTGATTGGACACTGCACGTATACTGATCCCTCTATTGAAAAATACACAGGTGCGCCGCTATCGCTAAGAGTGACCTCAGTAGGAGTAAATTTGCAACGAACTTTCTGACTTTCTCAATTAAATGTAGTTCAAAATGTAAACCGAAAGTAATCGAAAACATATCTCTCAGACAAATGATGAATAAGCCTGCAAAAGCTGCTAATATAAAATAAAAATATCGCTGACACCATTTAGTCAATTGATAACACCTTTTAGTAATATATTTAAAATTAAAAATTAAACGCCAATAATATTTCAACAATAAATTAATATCCATTAGTTGGTCGGGAAGACCGCCAGGAGTTGCGAAAATATGGGAGGAAATCAGTAAAGCTAAGAAAACATTAATCATTCAATTATGAGAGCGTAGAAAATATACGTTTTTCGAACTATAAGCGTATGTCTAGCAAAATACGTGATAGACTAACAATATTCCAATAGAAGTTTTTATTCAATTACCAAGATAGTGGATATCTTACCAAAATATGGAAGCACGGTTCCAGAAAACTGATAAGGAAACTTCGTTTGCTGGCACCCATTAACGTTGCTGGGCTCTCTACCGCGTTCCCGTTCTGCAAGCTTAGACGCCCTTCCGCAACAGACGGCAACTGACGGGAGTTAGGGCTTTATTGAAAAGATCCGCCCGCCCCCCATTTGCATGGCGCACGGAGCGGCTTGCAACCGCCCAAGCCCGTTGGCGCCGTTATTTATGGCTTATTAACACGCAAATTATTATAAAAGCGGGATAATATACGGCGCCGAGCAATTATTTTATGCTAATTAAGACGCCAAGCTAACAACGGGGAGGGCGCGAGCGAACGTGGAACAGGTAGGTGGGGAAGGAGCAGGAGATCGAGCAAAACGAGGGGTGAAGGAACGCAGGAATGTCTTGAAAGGGGAAGGGACGGAATACGAAAAGAGAAGAAGCGGATTAAAAGTCGAGAAAAACATTTTAAATGAACCAGGAAAGAAACATTAGTATACGGAAACAACAAATGACAGAAAAAACGGCGAAAAATGACAACATGAGAACGTGTATGTTTCGGTGTGACGAGGATAAACAATGAGAATAGATCAAGGATGGAAAATGGATAGAGCTTGTACATAGGAATGAGATTCGTGCCTACGCTGTGTTCGCTTCCTAAGGGAAGGAGAAGTGGGGCGGGTGAGGATAACGAGGTGCGAGGGAGGGGCAGGCGTTGTCAGCGCCCCTGCCCCTCTCCTCCTTCCTTGTACAACGCGCGTGAGCACAGCAGGGGAGGGGAGGGGAGGGGAGTTGCTAAGAGGCCCCGAGCATACGGGATGCAAACTTCCATCGCCGCGTGGAGCCATCGAGAGACGCGTGCCGTAACTGAACCTGAGATTGTAATTAGAGCAAATTAGCCCTGCCGTGCACAGTGCCACTTCGGAAACTGTTCGCTTGCGAAGACAGGAGAACGTTGCCGAATAAATTTCTTACGCGTACTCCCACCAAATAATTGAAACGATTCCTTTGGTACCAGAACACAGAGGAAAGTAATAATTAAAAAAGGGGATGCAATTGTCACTCGTTCACAAGCTGCAGACCTTGTTAAAACATATTTTGAAACAGGGAAAAATATTCAATTAGTATTTATTTTTCCAGTGTAATTAACACGCTGGAAAAAATGTGCAGATCTATGCCATCATCCATAAAGTACCGTCTTCAGTACGTAAATTATCGTCAACGAGACCCCCCACCAAGAAAAATCTCATGTCTTTCTCTTTTTCACTTTCTTAATATTCGTCGTCAGATTTAAAGGACAAGGCCTCGTCATTCCATACAGAATATTGCTTATGATAAATATCGAATTTTCTGGAATTGATTTGCAATGCACATACCATGGAAAGTTCATCTGTTTATTAATGCATTACTTATATTTCTTATTACTTCATTCCTTTTTACGGGTCACTGTTATTATAACATTAAAAGATATTGTATTTAACATTGAATCAATAAGCATCATCCTATGAAAGTTGAAGCGTAAACGAGCAGCTTATCAATAAGGATTGTGCAGTTTTTCATCTAACATTTACACAAAATGTATAATACCACTGTCAACTATTTTTATCCTACGTTTCAGAACACACGAGCGGCATTGCCAAATATATCGAGTTCGGTTACCCGTCGTACTGCCAGATTATAAACCTGAATTAAAGTTATTGCTGATCGTTAATTCGGCAACTGAGTCCCTTAGCCCTTTTGGATGATCACACGACCATTTCAATTACGTTCGGCATACCAATCGTAGTGTGTTAATAAAGGTTTTGAGAATCTATGAATTATTTGCATCACAAAAGAAATTTACAAGGAAATTGAACTAATTCTTGTTTACGTCAAGAAATATATACTGCATAAACGTGTACAGTTTCCTCTGTGAGAACTTAATGCTACGGTTTCTTTGGAGTTTTCTTTCTATTGATATCGCTCGAATTTATCTAGCACATGGAGCACAGTTATCAATTCCACCTGCAATTCAGTTTACACTTTGCAGTATTGCATTACATAGTGTATGTCGTATGTCAAGAAGTATATCTATGTGACTTTTTGGGAAACAATTAATACCATCTAAAATTAACCTTTCTTACACGAACAAAGTTAAATGAAGTCTCTACAAGGTAAAGGGACTTCCACTCCTTGCTTCCCGCCCGACACTATCGTAGCACGTGCGGTATGTGCATTGCGCCATGAGCCGGGCAACCAGCCAAGAGTGTTCTTACCCTTTGCACCAATGGACGTGCGTAATTTAAATATGTAATTAGATCAATCCAGTCATTGACTAGCAGAATATTGACTGATCTACGTGTTAATTAAAAAAACAGTTCAGTAGCCACTAACACCATCAAGCAGGGGGTATGAGAAAAGTGACGTCCTAGAATGTCGTACCACGACAGTAACAAATGCATTTACTCATTTGTTGAAGAGAAGTATGAACAATAAATAGAAAACCACATCAAAAGGTTTTCATCGTAGCATTTTATATCCAATGAATAAATATACTTCTAGACCAACTGGTGTGAAATTTCTTTTTATTTATTTTGTATTAAGTGAAAAGAAAATCTTCAACAGTATTTATACATTTGAGAAAAATACTGAAAGACTAATCCTTGTTTGCAAATATTGTATCATGCGAAATGTTCCACCAATAGGTTTTTAGTACATGAATCGAAGCAAAATATCGAAATATACGTAATAGTCGCATTTCAAAAATTCAAGCGAATATTTACGCATTACATGTAAGTATAATCGGTTAAAATTTTTCATTATTTCAATATTTTCGTACTTTGTAAAGGATTGTAAATCACATTTTTGTTTATAATTTATTATAGTGCTTAGTATAACATATTTATTTCATTACACATAACTGAAATATGTTACTTATTAACAGCTTGCCAATGTCTTGGGATACATCTGAATCTGCAAATCCGGCCCTAAGCATTGCTTATCCCGCCCGCCGGGCTTAGTAGCGGAGAAGGCGCGGAAAAAAAAACACGAGTAGCGAGGAGGACGCGGAGGAATTTGGAAAGCGGAGAGCGGAGCGGGGCGGGGCGGCGCGGGGCGGCGCAGGGCGGCGCAGGGCGGCGCAGGGCGGCG
>BOPP01000071.1:5653345-5673367 GCA_017312745.1 Gryllus bimaculatus | reverse complement strand
GGGGCGGGGCGGAACCATGGACCCACATGCTCGGAGCCGGAACGCCGTCGCCTCGCCTTCCTCCGCCCTCCACACCTCTCAAACCGCTCCTCGCTCCCTCCGGAGCCATGCGCGGTGACGTGGTTACTCCACGTCACTGGCGATGATTCAGTTCAAAGCGAGATTCCAACGGAAACTTCGACTTGTGAATTAATTTTCAAAGGAAACTTTTATTTTATTCAAAAACATCTTAAACAATCTGACATAATAAATAATAATAATAACTCTCCAGAAACATTTTTTACATCCTTAACAATGGTAAATGAAACATTTCGGAGACTAATTAGATTCTTCGCATCTGCGGAGTATTATAAAACGGGAAGTTAGATGTCAATAATCAGTTTAAAGTGAGTTACGTCAAAAAATTAAAACAAAATGTTCTAGTGAGATTGCTAAACAAAAGCTTTGAATCGATTTATGAAGTGATTTTATTTTTTATACACACACTAGTCACGATTTTATGTTAGGTCTAAAGAGCACAAATTAACGGTCCGTTGACGACGGTATTGGCATAATTGTTGACATTGTTCTGTATGAAATAGTGGTTTCAGATTATTTATTTTATTTTAAACTTTAGTGTATTAAAAATATTATTACATGAATATTAGTGTCAGAAAATATTTTTTACTTGGGCGAATGTTACACAATCACGTAAAGGAATCGTGGAAGTTCTGAAGTACTGCATGCATAAATTCAGTCTCTATAATATATTGAAATGTGCTTTTTTTCTTATTTGTCATTCATTAATTCAGGTACTTATATTGTGAATGTAGTAAACAATTCCACCAAATCACGTTTCGTCCTTCTCATTACCAGTGAGCGATTCGTCCTTCAATTGGCATTATAACCGACCCTGCGTTTTGTTTCTTATTGTCCAACAAGGCACACGCCTTACACCAACACTCCGGGAGGCGCCGGGGCCCGCACTTCCTTGAACGTTGCTCGCTGCCATCCTCACGCGCTTTTGCGTCAGCCGCGCTGAGAAAGCGAACGCAGAGCTGCGGGGCGCGGCGGCGCGGTCCTCGAACTGGTTGCAAAAACGGCCGCAGCGGCGCGGCGAAGCGATGCGAAGCGAAGCCAGGTGGGGTGGCCGGGGCGGAGCGGAACCAGCGGGACGGGGAGGAACGAGGTGGGGTGGGGTGGGATGTGATGGCGTGGAGGAGGGGGTGAAGAGCTGGAGCGGGGTAAGGTGAGCGTGGTGCATCGGGGTTGGCGGAACCGGGGGAGAGGTGCAAAGGACAGAGAAGGGAGGGCGGAGAGGAAAGAGAAGGGGGAAAGAAGGGGGAAAGAAAGGAAAAGGGAAGGGAAGGGAAGGGAAGGGAAGGGAAGGGAAGGGAGAAGCGTGGGAGGCGGCCCACCTCTCGCGAGGCCAGCGACCCACCACGTCGTCTTTGACGCCAACTCCCGCTTGCATAGCCGCGTCGCCTTTCCTCCACGCAGTTCTCATTGTGGTCGGGACCGAGGGTTTCGAGCCTCAAGGCCCTAATACCTTCAGTAACCTTCGAAGTCGCCGGCGTCATAATATTCTACACTAAAAACCAAGGAAGAGTACCAAACTCACTTTCGATTCAGGCGATCCTTAAACTGTTAACTGTAAAGAAAACTGCAACAATATCCAATAAATGTCTGTTACATCAGAATAAATGCAAGAGAACTGTAAAGAAAACTGCGAATTTGAAATTCAGGAAAGCGTTGACTCTTACAGCTAATGCGGGAGGTGTGAAAAATAATGACAATGAACTCTGGTACATTCATTAACTCATTCATTAGTTAACATTATAGTTATTAATATCTTCATGTTGAGATCATTTGATCATTGTGCATCATCACTGCGTAGACGGCAATATCCAATAGTCTGTTACATCAGAACAAATGCAAGAGGTACCTTTTTTAAAATTACTCTATTAGATTTGACACATCTCTGTTGTTACCCAGCTTAGGGGCATGTGTTGGTGTTGTGTGAAACGTTCTTCTATACACGAATAAAGTGGTTAATTCGAAGGATGAGAATCTAGGAGGGCCTGCTAGATGTAACAACTGAAGTAAGTATGCTTATAACATAACCTCAGTACCAATAACGAACAGAAACAACACTCGTCACAAGTTTCCTAAATAGTATGTCTTCAATAGTGCGATATAATACGATATTACGACAATACATTTTAAAGGTCAAAATGCATTGTTCGTACAATGAGGTTAAACACAGAAAGCAAAAAATATCATTAAAAACATAAATAAGTATGAGGATAAAAAGAACCCGTTATGTTTTAAGTAATGAATTTTAATATCCCATATTCATTACTTACATCCCATTAACCCTGCTCGCAGATTTGTCCCAAGAAAAACTTGTAGAAGCAAAAAACACTGCGCAGGTTTCCTCCTTGTTTTCTTTTTTTTATAATTACCTCCAGTACAATGTCCATGGAGGCCAGACACCGAACTTCCCGAGCGAGTATTACGACTCTCAGGGACAAGTTTTCCCTCGGGGAGTGGCGAACGTTTCAGGAAAGAGCTTCATCACCAATAATTTTCAGTATTTCACTTCTCTGTATTATTAGCGACGACCTCATCATTTACAAACGTTAAGGACTACAGTCGCATGCAATTGTCACGACACATGACGTCGCTGCAGACACACTGTAGGAAAATAAAAGCATCCGCGGCACCATTGTTCCAATCTCGCTGGTGGCGTCGGCGGCCGCTGCGCTGCGTTGATGTCTCGGCGAAGGCGAAGGCGAAGGCGGAGAGAGCTCCGCAACTGATGCGTATCTTCGACGCCCGAAGGTTCGCAGCGGGTGGGCGCGTAGCGGATTTCGTATCTCCTGTCGCCGAAGGATTGCCACGCAATGATAAGCTAATAAGCAATGCAAACAAGTGTTTGAAGCAACGATGACACAAACACACTAAAAAAAGTTTGCATCTATCTGTTGAATGTGTTAACGCATGTGAGGAAGCTACACTCAAGGCGCGTTTGCATGAATTATTTTTATGATTGGTGATAACTTGAAAAAATACAAGTACTAACAACTTACGGGATAGGGTAAATGAGGTGCCATTTGCATGCATAAAAGAGTTTCCTGTTCAGCATGTGGGATATTTCAAGTTTCCCGATTTCAAGTCACTGTTAACAAGATTCATTTTGGTCGCTAATGACCTAGTAGTTGATGCGACCTTAAATAAAAAAAAAAGATTCATTTATGTTCCACTAGTTTCCAAAATTTGTGTCCGGATAAAAAATGTGAAAAAAGCCTTCGCGCTGGTTCATATGTATTGAAGTTAGCAACTAAAAGCATTGCTATTTTGTAGTCTCTTTAAGTCTGTAGATCTAAAACAAATTTAAAAAAAAATCGAAAATACCACTAGAAAAACGAAAACATCGGTAAAACTTCTACAAATACTTTACTATTATACTTCTAGTTTGTTTGTTTTACGTACATAAATACCTCAGACGGGCCCGCTCGTTATCTAGGGCAATGTTACATTTTCCTAATATTTTTAATAAAATAAACGAACAAACTAATTCAAGAAATGAAGTCGGTTAATTAACTAGGGAAGAAATTACACAGCGATTTAAAAGTCAATTGCACCTCTTGCTGCTAATCTTCACATTTGTTCCTCTTTTCACTTTTTCCTCTTGCATTCCCATGCAATTTGAGAAGAGAAAAGAGCGAGGGAAGCCTATAAAAACTATTACTCGACAGGATTAATTTTTCTATTTCAGTTGAATGTTTATGAAATGTAAAGGGCTTTAAAATGATATTTCATTACGAAACATGTCACTCAAATTTGAACCCTTCATCGAATAAACAGTTAAGAATAAATCACATACTAATGATTGTTTTACAGAGGAAAGTAATTTTCATATCTGCCTTAGTACGTGGTAAGTGTCGTGTACGTGGTAAGTAAATACAAACATAATGGACTTCAGGATCCGGAGCAGGCCAGGAAGCGGTAGACACACGCGCATGTCAACAACAGAGCCGGGGCGGTGCGCTACGGCGCGGTTGGTGTGCGGGGAGGGGGGCGGGGCAAGGCCAAGGCAACTGGGGGTCACCGGCGTGACCCACTTCCCCCCGCCGCCGCAGCCGCACAAAAGCTCGCACGGGAAAGCGCCAGACTCCCCTCCGCCGGCATGCGATTTGAACCCTAAACATTTACTACGAGATCCCTCACCATCTGGGAGAGCAGTCACACGCTTAATGAAAATGTAGGTAGGGAGTAGGTATTTTCTTCATATTGTCCTCTGTATAAAATCGTGAATAAACGTGAATAACTTATGAAGCATCCCAAATGCTGTTACACTTATCAGCCTGGTGTGGATGTTAATTTTTTTTTCTTCGGAGATTCGAAGGGAAGGAAATTCAGTCTTAATACATTAAAAGAATTACGAGTAATACTTATTGTCTTAATACACTAATTGTACTAGAATACTAATTGACCGGCATTCACCCATAAGGAGGATTTTGTTCGTAACTATTTTCTGCCCTGTATAAGAAAATCTGTTGTAATTAATGCAAAATGATATCACTGGCGCAGACAAAAGAGGATAGTGGTGCTTCAGCCTCCTAAAATCCATTGGCAACATATTCATATTCACAAATCTAGTTTTTAGTAAGTTTCTAAAATAATGAATGTCACATCACAATTTGGTACAAAAGACAAAGTATTTATAATAAAACATCAAGGCGACTGGATATGCCCTCATTATACTATACGGGTTGCGCCACATGATATAATTTTCATTAATTCCACCATTTCGAATTCTGAGAATGAACTACCTATATTCAGTTTCTTTCATTTCTCTCTTCTAGCCTCCAAGGAAGTTTCTTTACACCCGCGAAAAGAGTTCAAGGAGATCAATTGAACATTGTGTTCGACAAAACAAAAGCCAATTTGAAATATTAGTAGCTTCATTCAATGGAAATTAATTTTTTCAGTGCCGACGAATATAAGCGATACTAAACTGAATTCAATCTCCCAATAAGGACGGCAACTCGCGACAGAAAATCAAGAATCTATACCGTAACTCAATCGATACTCACAATTACTCAATATTTCGCCTACGGGTAGAACTCAAACATGCTGTTACGAGATAAAAGAGTTCAGATTTGTAAACGATATTTCTTGTATGTCGTAAGTGCATATTACCAGTGCGTATAAAGATATACCAAATTATATTCGTTATGTAGACCATGAATGAATGAATGAATGAATGAATGAAATATACATTTTGCAGCTCATTCTATGGTATTATAACGTATAAATAAAAGCTTTCTAACAGTAAGTGCAGTAAACACAACAATCACAAATGTTTAGTCATGGCAATATATTAAATGAAAACAGGGGTCTATGTTAAAAACCAATTGAGAAAAAGCATTATGTAATGAAGGTAATCGATTTTTGCATTGTAACACTAAGTTTTTGAGGAAAATTTCTCATCTCGCCTTTCGAAAGCCTTTCTCACTAGTAAACGGTCGAAGATTCTGTATAAAAATGTCATCTTAGACATCCACCTACTCCGTCCTTTCATTAACATGGATAACGTCAGAGAAAAATCGTCTCTTCCCGTCATAATTTATTTTCTCACGAGACTTGTTTAAGTATTCAAATTTATTCTTTTGTATGTAACCATAATGTAAACACAATTGCTACCAGATGTACTACTGGTTTGAGAAATCTTTACAGGAAAAAGACAAAAGGAGAGTACTTTATCACCTTTTATAGATTTCATTCCGGACTATTTTATATGCGGAGGGTAAGATGTATTCTTGCATTTATAGTTTTCCCTGATTAGGCTTACATATGTTACAGTTGAACAAGAGTTTATAAATAAGTTTTCACCGTTTTATAAAACTTTATGTAGATTGTTTTTGAAGGTCATAATTTATTGATTTCCTTATAGTGTAGGTAATATTCAAACAACGTTAAAATTATATTTATAAGTATCTTACCTAAGGCCCTTACCAAGGTTATGGAACAAGTTTAAAGCTTCGATCTCGAGTCTAAAGCCCCGTTATGGGAGACTTCGCCAACTTTCGCTCAGTAGATACCACAGAATAGTTCTAACAATTTGCACATTCTCCGACCGCTATATCCTGCTGCCAAAGTACGCGACCTAGTTGGCTCTTCTCATGTAACGTTGTGGAATAGCATGACTGAAGGGAGCGGCAGCTGTCCGAGTGGAAGAGAGCTTGCAGACTAAGCCGCTCACGCAACGCCGTTTTGGCGCAACTGATAGCTTCTTGCAACTGGACTACTCCAAGACCGTCAACTCCACTCGAAGTTTTAAAAGCTAATCGATTAGTACAGTACCTCAGGTAGCTCGTGCATTATGCGAATGAAGACGTAAACTTTTGTTTTATCTACTGACACAATTTACATAAATACTTTAATTTTTATTAGCAAATTACACGCAACAGCTCAGCATTTTTTTGACATCCCTCCTGTTGTTCCACATACATTTCAACGAAGTATAAACTTAATATGTTATTTCAAATGTAATAAATAAATATGTTCGTAAATATTTTTGGTCTTTTCCTTTAACAAATCCCCCGTTCAGAAATCTTATCCGGACGCTGGGAAATCTGAGAACGAAAACGAAGAGGAATAGATGAAAAATCACAGAAGAGAGGACAACAAAAAGGTTTGAATGTGCACAGTTGATCTTCGTGTTTAATTTTGTCACAATGGCCTCTTATTTTCTCGCGTTTGTGTTAAGTTACAGTTAAGAGGTAATTAAAAAAAATAAAATATAGCGCACAAAGAAAAAAGTGTCAGAATAATTATGAGATCAATCTTAGTTTGGGTGCAAAGAATTTGTGGAGATATTAAATTTACAAGAAATATAAAACAGAATTTTCAAGCTATTTTAGAAAAAAATCTCCCTATTTGTGGCTTATATTATTATTGGAAGTCTATTTCTTTCATACAATGTAGTGAATTTGTTTGTGTGTTTCTTAAAGAACTGTTAGGAATCAAAATATTTTGGTGTAAATAGCCATGGAAATTGGCGTCACACATATGCAATGTTGTTTTGTCACAACCACGAAAGCGAAAGGCCGGAATCTTATATATCTACATAATCTATAAGATGTCATTTATTTCCCAGGTTCGCGGTTGACGTTCTCCATGGTTTCGCGGTGGTAACTGATTCCTTCAAGTGGGGATAAGAGCCGTACTTTTTTAAGAATTTTGTAAGAAATTTTGTAGCATCGTTAGTAAATTTTAAAGAATTCATACAAAAACCTGATAAATTAAAGAAATATTACACATAAATAGAGTTCGAAAGAATCGAATAAAAATAGCTATAGTAATGCTAAATAATTTTTATACTATATTCGGAGCTCATAATACGAATATGAAACAATGGAATATTTTCTCGTACGATTAATTTCTCCTTCTGATAGTGTTGAAATCATCTTTAGAATTGCTGAATGATTTTTATTTTTCTTTACGCTATTTGGATAAGCAAATTGATAAAAATGCAAAATGAAACTACATTGTCCAACTTACTTTGAAAATGTGCTGCTCTAAAACACGAACGTTTTCCAACATTTCGTTTCTAAAGCAGGATAGAATTGTGGGATGCAGTTTCGCCAACCGCCTATGCGTCATCAAACTCCGAAGATGGCAACGGGCAGCAGACGTGACACGGTCGATTGAGGTGGAGGCTGCGAGGGTCAGAGAAACCTGGACCCATGGAAAGATACGTGGGCTTCCCCACGTAATTGCTAGGACAACATAGCTGCCCGCATTTAATTGTTAATTTAACACCTTTACGTCGTTTTCACGTGAACGACTCTTTTGAGAGCACTAGTCCCCAGCGAATACCAGCGGTGTTGTCCACATTCCATCAGCACTGGCCGTAACGCGAGCCAGCGAACCAACAACGGCTGCGCATGCCCCACTCGATAGGTGGGGGCGGCGGCGCGTGGGGGCGGCGCTCCGGTTACGGCCGGCGGCGAGGGGCTACACGTGTGGCTTGATGATCGGCGGCGGCAAGGGAAATGGCGAGGGCAACGGCGGCTGCGAGGGACCGCACGACCGCGTTGCGTGACGCAATCCACAACAGTTCGCGTTATACAGCGCGGGTGGCGCAACGTGGCGGCGCCGGGGCCGCGCCGTGTTTACACCCACTCCTGCGCCGCTGCGAGTAGAGCGGCCCCGGAAAGCCACGCCACGCGCAGAAATGCTTGCACAGCTGAGGGTACCCAGAACCAAGGCGCACCGGTGTATTCTTACAGTTTACACCGGCCGTCTACATGTTCAGCTAAGAGATCCGGTCTTGCTGCTTCTGAAGATGGCGATCACGAAACCTTTTACTCGGAACTGTTCTGAATTATATTACATGAATTTTCAGGCTACCATGAAATGTTTGCTGTAAAACAGGATCTCCTTAAAATGCCTTTTGGCTTTTATCATCGTATTTGTGCAGATGCATAACCAAGTTTTAGGGGACTGTTGCTAAATCACTCGCTTGCTACGCACGTTTTGCTCACGTAAAAGCGTTGGCACATTAAGTCGCGTCATGGACATTTTATACAAATAGTACGGCACCGTTAGAAGAACAAGTAAATAGAAATGAAGGAAAAAAACGTGAGGAATGGAATTTTGAATACTGCCTTGAATGCGGAAATACTTAAACCTTTGGTTCGCAACGGAGTTACACGTTGGTCAGAGAACAGATGATAGCCTATTTGACTAAGAGGGAGGACGATCGTTAACTGTTCTGATTGTGAACTGACCACTGCCCCTCGTATCGCGTGTATCGAACATTGTCAACGCAGAACTACTGGAGACTTCAAAGGTAGAATAAGAGACGAACCCTTGCACCGTGTGCTTTCATTCCAGTCGCCATCATTCAACGGTTAATAAAAAATTGAACGCAAGCAATCAGTCTTTCAGCATGTCAACGGGCAACTGTTCGGTGAATTAATGCATACATACCATTTGATATGCAACAATGATGGTTTTTACAAGACCGTCACTGGGGATTAGTTTTATTTTGTTGAGAACAGAAGGTCGACGTGGAGCCTTTTACTACATTCGCCTCAGTCATTTGTTGCAAGTCCTCTTCAATCTTTCCATTCAAAGTAAGATCGATGAGTTGTTTTGAATGAATGCAAAACAGTGCAATAAAAGCAAATGTTGATGTTCGTTGAATAGTGTGGGCGCTTCGAGGGTTTATTTTCAAAATATTGTATTATTTCCTCTCTCTCCAGAGTCATCTTGCGATGTTCGAACAATTTGCAAGATTTTTACTTGAATATGCGAGAATCTATACCAATATCAATAAAAATATAAAGCAAAATTATTTTTTTGAATATGAGAAGCTTACTTGCGAAATTGTCTTCTTTAATACTTGCATTGATTGCTAAATCCAAATCGTTATGAAAATTCAAAATTGCTACTAATTCCGAGTAAAAAGCCACCAATAATTTAGGAAAGGAAAAAAATGTATTATAACAATAAAATTTCGGATTACTAGAAACACGTACAACACTTATGCAACAATATTTGCCTCTGAAAAATATCTTAGAGACGTAGATGCGAGCGTGTAATCAACAATGGGAAATGGAGAGTCGCTGCGTCATGTGAATGCTCCTCGACCAAAACAGAGATTTATGACGCACTTGCATTAAAAAATTTCACCTCTTCTCGGAACAGCCTTGAAGAGTCCCGTATGTGTTCCACCTTTCCCCGGGCGGCGTCGGTCCCAAGGCTGCTCCCCGCCAGCCTTCCGCCACGTCCGCCACCCTATTAAGCCAACAAGCAACGCATTGAGAAATCCTCGCTGCGAAGAATTAGCAACTGGCATTTCGATGACAAGGGAAATTCAAAATAATCATCAGCCACAATAGCAACTCGCCATGACTTGGCAAATGATATTACATTAAGAATAAATTATAGTGAAACCTCGACATCTCTCACTCTAGTACCTCGATTGTCTTGATTACCTCGGATTTTATTTATCTCCTTTCTTTTATTTATTTGAAAAGTATTCTATAGTTATAACCTCCTATTTTTTTCCTTTCAAATTAGACATTCTGATATTTCATTGCTTTTTGAAAATCCTTATTTTTAAGAGCATATGCAATCTAAATCCAACATACTTGTCCTCAGTAATAAAATGGTTCATACTAAAAAATGACCTCGACCTTGCTTTAGGATTTTTTCAAAGAAAAAAAATAAGGTTATGCAAAATTAGTAATTACTAGCTATCAATCATTCTAAGGACCGCACGGCACACGACCTATTATTATCTTCTCAGCCAATCATCGTGCAGCATCGCAGTTTCTGCACCCAAGAGAGTTCCCTAATTCGCCAGCTTGAGGGCCTGGCCGGGTGAGTGACGAGCCTTCCCGGGGCGCGGCGGGCAGCGAACGGTGAACGCCCAAGGCCCCCGGCGGCAGGAGGCGGCGGCGGCGGCGGCGTGCAGTGGGTCAGGGGCAGCTGCCCGCGGGCGATGACGCGGCGGACGCTGCGCGTGGAGACCTCGCCCGTCCCGCCCTGGCTGGACCTGTCCCGGCATGGCCTGACCTGGCCTGACCTGCACCTAAGCCGGCGGCCACCGTGCAAGAGTCTCACCTTTGCAGCAATCTTGGGTGGTAAAGTCGTAGGCTTCTGCGGTCAGAGTCATTTATTGCTTACCAAGCCTGAGGAAGACCGATCATACCAGCCCTGAAGAAGACCACGACAAGTCGAATGGTCCAAACGTCGGCAACACAGCCTTCGACGCGGCGTCACCCGGACAGCCCAGATCACGCACAATCTTGGGTGGTAGTTGCTGGGTTTGCTTTTTATCTTTCCTTGGGATATATCAAATATAAATTGTAAGTACATTTTAAGTGATTATGTTTGCTAATATTGTTGAGGGACAAAAAATATACAGAACGGTTTTAATATGAGCTGAGTCGTTTATTTTGCTGTCGAAGAAGAAAGTGTTTTTCTCTACGTACCAGCTGTCTTGGGCCGATCCGGTGACCGAGATCGCTAAGGCAGTAGTGCCCTAGCGAACTCGGACCGAAGGATCGCGGGTTCGAGTCCCGCCTCGGGCATGGTTGTATTGTGTTCCGTCCTTTCACCCCCTATCATCATCATTATCGTGTCAACCCACAGTTACCATACCATTACAAGCAATAGTGGTCGCTAATGACCTAGTAGTTGATGCGACCTTAAAAATAACAAAAAAAAACTGTCTTGTGAACGATCTATATGATCTTTACAAGTAAAAGAGTTCTAATTACACATAACATAATGGCATTTACAGTACGTCACATTTATTGCGCAAAAACGATTTTAGACTTGCCAAAAATTTGCCTTTCAATTTCTACTTTCCCAAAATATCTACCAATGCAGACATGATGTGCTTTTGATTTGTAATGTCTCCAATTGCGCTTGACGAGTCCATTCTCTTTTTGTGAGCAAATGGAGTGCGTTTGGTGAAGTGTGAAATCAAGAGTACTTCACTGTACTATTTTACCGCTGAAACCAAAAAAGGCCAACGAACTAAGTCTGCTTCTACTCAGTCTTGAAAAAAGCCGAGAAAATTAATTTTCCCACACTTCTTAAGTTGAAAGAAATAAAATTCGTGAATAAATCAGCAAGCCTTAATGACTTATACTAACTCAAGACGCCAAGTTCAAATCTCATTTGATTAACGCTCTAGTCTTCGGAAGCTTTGGTCTCATTAAAAGGTCGGTCATGACCAGACTTATGCCACTAACCTAATCCCCTAATTTGATTCAGTCAAGAATGAGATATTGACCATCTCATTTTGTGGTCTGAGTATATAACAAAAGAAATTAAGGATTTTTTAAAGCATCAAAATCCATTATTTTTAGTTTTTTTCGTAACATACGATACAATCTATATATGTGATACAGTAGTAGTCAAACCCTGCACGCGAATCACTGTTTGGGAAACTCTTTAAACCATTTTTTCTTGAAAGTGCTTTTGCTTTTGGACTGCTCACTCTGAAAACGTTTCAAGAGGAAGAAAGTCGCGGAGTTGTAAGTTCAAGAACCGGGACAACCACCTACCTTCGTTTTGCTAATTACTGTAATTACCGTTCATTTGAACTGATTAGCTAGTGCGCACGACTCGTCGGCAGAACTCGAAGCACAAACATACGTGATAGGCTAAATTTGCAGGAAACGTATATAAAGAGAACAGAAAAAAGAACTCTAATCATTAAATTATCTTTTTGGAATCATAATGCAAAAGCCAAAATGCAGTCGACACATCCAACAAAATACTGTATCTTCGGTATAAATATAAAAAAAGGTACGATGGTAATGCAATCTAATGCAATTCTTTGGCTTTGTGATCAACATTCGACTCCAAAGTTTGAGGTCTGGAAGAAAAAACTAAGTTAGAAAATAAACCTGCTTTTGCACAGCTGGATAAACAGGAATTCCTTAGCCCTTGATTAATTTTTATTGAGTGGCTCCCCCAATTCACGTTTTAAAAACATACACAAAGAGCACCACAAGAAATTGTGGCTGGAGAGATTCCTCTGCTTCTCGGACTCCTTCCTTGAAGTAAATCCCGCCAATATTAGGTGGCGAGGGACGAGACCTTTGGACTACGAATGCGACACCAATATGAATACTGGTAAGTGTCCTATATTTTATTTTTTAGTCAATAATATACCGTAATAACCAGAAAATCTATTAAGAATGTAGAGTTAATGAAAATATGAAAATTAAGCCAAAGTGACATGGGGGAAAAATAAGTTAGTTGAATACTCGTTAATAAATCCAATATATTATTTTTGTATTATCAAACGTATAATGGAAGTTTTGTTAATGGTTTTGATAATTTTTGACTTGTTTTGTCATTTAAATACCAATTTTGATTTATTACTCACCGCGAAATGAAAGCATCTGTCCCCCTCGTAAACACTACTGTTAAAAGATGGTTTTATAAAGATACGGTTTTCGATATCGGGTCCTATTGCAATGTATTGAAACCTCGCCGTCGTGTGGGCGACGCCGCAATCCCTACCCTGCAGCGGCCTTCGGAGCTCGGCGGCAGCGTCGCGGCGGCCGCCGGTGCCTCGGCCTTCGCCGGGAGGCATCGCACGCAGTGCGTGACGCCCACGGAGCGGAGAGGAGCGGAGCGGAGCGGAGCGGAGCGGGACGGGGCGCGTAAGGGCACTGTGTTCGCTTACAGTATTACTTAGGGCAAAATCTCATCGGCTTTCAGTGAGGCTTGGAATGTACGCAAAGTGATTTCGATCACACACATTTGGTGCTCATTTCCAATGTTTTTATAACTAATGAAAGATAATAATTTGCACTTTATTCGATGTGTAACATACGCATAATTCGTTCTGGCCCGATGATATTGTACATAATCTCTTAGTGAGAGGACGTGAAGATATTCTTATTTTTATGGAAATTAGTACCACCAATTTACTTAATCGAAAATGTATGATCTTTATCAAATATTACCGTCTCTTAAAATCGAAAAATCCATGAGTCCAACTTTCCTATGTGCTTTTTTTGCGGCTCACTAAAGAGACGCAATTGATTTAGGATCCACCTTCAAAGAAAATACAAAACTACTTCATAAGTTATTCTCGCCGCAGAACTCTCATGGTTTTCCGACGATATTTGGAGCATATTCATTTGAAAGATATTGTTAACACTAATTGGAACTGGAGTCTGACAAATAGTATTGCCGCAATGTACTTTCCCAACGCAGACGTATTACCACACGTCCACACACAGACATCCCCCAAACGAACCATTGTATGAGCAGCCACCCACGTGAAGTGGACCTCCATGGGTCGAACGCCAGCGTGACCTCCGCCGTCACTTTGAGTGGCACTCGCCTCCGCCTCCCGTGCTCCCGTTTGTCTGCGCTTCTCACGCGCTCGCTTGCGTACACACGGCGGTGGCGCAGGCAGCGGGGCCCCTCGGGCAACTGCCATCGCCTCGCCTGCCCCCGCAGCACCTGCCGCGCCCGCGCCACGCCCCCTCCCCCGCCTGCGCCGCGCCGGCCCTTTCATAATGTTCAACAAGCTGTTGGCGGAGTGTTCTCGCGATAACTGGGGCTCCGCGCCCGTTTCGGACGTCGCCCGCGAGCCGGCACGTGCAAGAACACTGGCGCGGCGGGCCCTCGGCAAGAACCTCAACGAGCTCTTTGCTCCTAAAATTGCTTCTTTGCTCGCGCAGAATCACGCCGCAATGTTTATGCGTACACGTGAGCTTCGCTTTACGTTCCGATGCAAGAGAAATTTTGGGGTAACAAGAGAATAACGAAGGACTGTAAAGTTCTGGCACAGAGATTTTTTTGTTCACAAAAGGAAGGCTATTCGAGAACTATTTTTCCCAGTCGCAAATCTGATACTACTTTGAAACCCTTTTTTCTTTCCTATACGAAGGTCGAGATGGACTCTTATTAACATTCGAAAAGATATATCAATGGAACACTATTAGTTTTCTTATCTATAAATTTTCTCATTTTTTTAAGTATTTTATTAATCAAGAAAGAAGTTGCCAATAACCGTAAAAAGCAAGAAGGTTATACATTTGGCAAAAATTCTGACTACGGAGTTCAAAGAGATCCAACGAAATGACTACAAAATCGTTACAATGATTAGCAAAATCTGCAGGATTCTTGTAGCTCAGTAAAGTCATCCTTGGGGCACGTCTGCAATTCCACGCTCACTGGCCAGAAAGAAATCCTCGATTCGAAGTGGAACAACACAACAGGCTGCATCGCACTTCGCTCTCGGCGAGTGAGCGGTGCAAGGAGGGCGCGGCCGAGGCGTGCCGGTGCTGGTGGAGGAGCGGGAAAGGGCACGGCGGGGCGCGGCGGGGCGGGAAGGAGTGCGATAAGGGGGGGGGGCGGGCAGTGTGGAGCGTAGCGAGGGGAGTGGGGAGCGAAACGAGGCGGGTGAGACGCAGCTGGTGTCTTCGAGCGTGAGAAGCGGAGGTGGCGCGACCTCGGGGTCCAGCACGACCTCCACCGCCAGCACTGCCGCCATCACCACCACAACCGCCGGAAAAAACAGTCCCACTCGGCCTCGATCGCGGCGGCGGTCGACACGCAGCCCGGCCGCCCGCGGCGCGGCGAGGTCCAACGCCGTTTCTGCCGCCACCGCGAATGGTCGTGGCTTATGGCCCGGGAGCCCATACGACACAGCTCATTGCGCCACTCGGTTCCTCCTAATGTCACTGCGTTCATAATCGACCTCTTTATGGACATCGTCACGCGAATGCTACTTGTTTGCATGCCTCGTATTCCGAAGGATTTCCCCTGCGTCTTATTTGTCGTACGCCGTTTCTACAGACATATTAGGAGACCAACTGCAGTAACTATTCTCTATCGACATCCTCTCTTGCATGCAAATGTTTCTAGATATAGCGTGTTGAATGAAACGATAAGGAGATAGAAACTATTCAACCACAGGTCATTGGAAGGCAGAGGACATTGTGAAGGTGACCCTTTTACAACGTATCCCTAAGTCACATTTTGTTGAAGTATGGTACACGTGTCTGAACAGTCACCAGTTGGGAAAGAAAATTTTGTTCAAGAATATAATAAAGTATCAATTTTAAAAGAGCAGTCTTCCTGCTTCCCTCTACAGATTACTTACATTACGAGTGATATGTTCAGCGAAGACGCTTCTGTTTAGTGCTGTATTCTCAAAATTTGTCTATTCGTAAACATAGTCTACCCCGGTAAGTAGGAAATATAGTAATAGTAAGTATGAAAATCAAATAGGAAGCAACCCTATCATGAATATTCGTGTGTTGAGTATAATAATAATAGACTAATTTTAACCAAAATACAGCAAATTTCAATCAAACCAACCACTTAATGCGATTTTTTTTGATTCTGCAGTTATTGCATGCCCAGAAACTCAAGTAACCAAACACAATAAAAGGCATGTAGGCAGTTGTTTAAACGAATTTTCGTAATTTTCTCAGCTCCACTTTGCTAATGCACAAATCAATACTTTTGGTGTCATGATACGAACATTATCGTTCTCCTTTCTCCTTGTAATTTCTCAAAGCAAGTCTGTCCCAGTTCTGGAAGTCTTAACGGTGGCCACTTACCGACCAATCATGACATGTTTATACTCTTTCAATGGAGACATCGTAACCTAGTGTACGAGTGCGTAGAGCGATTTAACAACGGAATTAGTTCCTTGATTTTGAGTTCGGCTTCAGGTATCTTGAAGATGGTTAGTGCAAGAAAACACTACGGTATTACAAATAAAATTAATTGTTATCATTAATGGCAGCACACCTACGTTTTCCCTTTGCTAAATGTGCAGTTTAAGATCACTACTAAATTATTCTCAAACCACAGTAGTTTTGGCGTTGTTTGGTGCAAATCTCTACTAACGAGAAAAGTCGATAGCTGTGAACTTTTGTAAGCGTACCTATAATTAAGGCTATCAGCCATCTTTAATGAGCGAGGTACGGTGCTATAAACGTACCACAAGGGCAGTAAGACGTAAGTTCTAACAGTCTAAAACTTTAGATTGCTTCATATTCTGTTTTTGTTAGTGTTGCAATTTAGTTTAATCGCACCTGATCTTGCTAATAACTGACTAGTATGAGTCAGTTGAATTAAGAATCTTGTAAAGATTTTCACTATTATTAAGGCGTGAGAAACGCGTATTCGTAGTTCAATCTCTATAAGACAGTGAATTAATAAGCAACGCGATTTGTCCCATATCAACCAGAAAATACTAAGGTACACTACGAAAAACCTGCCAAAACGAATTTTCCTTGTTGTGAATTGAAGAAATTCGTGGGATGGATCAGTTTGGATACGTACACAGAAAATTTTATACAACAATATATTTCCAGAAATATACCGGTGAGGTTTCTCTGCTATCTTTCGTACCTGTTATATAAATAAACAAATAATATGTTTTTCTTAAGTATGCTTTAGAGTGAAATAACTTCATCAATAACTATTGACATTATTTACACAGAGAAGGTGCCCGACGTCTAATGCAAATTCGAAGACCAAAAATGGTTAATTTAATTTAGTAACATTGATAAACCAGACTGCCAGAAGCCCTAAAACTTTTGCCAAAGTGTACAAAACTACGTGCTTTAAATAACAATTTGAGAGAAGGGGCGACTCGCCACCTGTTTAAATATAAATAAAAATAAATATCCCTATGAACCCTCACTAATCTCACCGTGGTATTTTCCACATACTTCCTCATATATGTCCTTTTAAACAACTGTCATTACAAGTGCTTTAGAATTTGCACGTTGATTTAACTTTGAGGATGCGGAAATGTGTGCTCCGCTCATGTTCGCACTGTATAAAATTGACATGGTAGCGCAATAAAAAACGTCACTGCCAAGTAGAAGACAATGAAATACTAACTGGAAGAAAAACTATGATTTACGAAGACAAATTGCGACAGTTGCTACAGCTTCACATGTCTGAAGTATAATTTTCATCGTAAGCGAGTTTTGACTTTTAGGTATAAATGTTGTAAAAGAAAGTCTAGAGATCGTTTGGAATAAACCATTAGGTGAAAGTGAAACCATTAAAGAAAAGACGACGATTGTGGTTTTCGGCTACTGACAAAACTTTCGAACCTGCTGTAAAGCTCGAAATGTTTCAGAGCGAGATCAAAGAAATCTAATACTCTCTTTGTAGAATAAATAATTCACAGTACACAATTCCGTGTTGCATGCGCATGCTAATTAAAAATACTCCACACAATATCTACCGTCGTTAGAATGGTTTAACCGTACGCTGAGGTGAGAGAAAATGTATCGCCGAGAAGCAAGCAAACGCACGTCTCTCAACGTTTGTTCTAAATAACTAGATGGCAAAGTGGGTCCCCATCTCTCAATCTAACGTGTACATTTGTATCTCCGAGTAGGAGAAACAACCAAGGTGTATGCTGCTCGCCTGGTTCTCGCGGGTTTATCTGGAAACGCGAACTTTGTTTCTCCTGACCTACAACTTTCGGTCACGGTGCGTGCCCTGAGAAAGAGTGACGAGGTTGGCGGAGCGGAGGAAGGAGCGTCTGCGGTGCCCCGAGCGCGTGTGGAGAAACCATCTCTACGCAGCGCGTCAAGTGACGGAGCCTTGCGCGGGGGGCCTGGCAAGAGCGAAAACTCAGGCGATGGTGACGGCGATGGAAGAGGAGGCGGAGTTAAGGGGGAATATAGTTGGCAAGACGTGGATGCGAAGATGGGGGTGGGGGGAAGAGAGAGGGGAAGAGAGAGGACAGTAGCGTAGGCAAGGCGGAGAGTGACGGAGCGGGGGCGGAGGCGTTTGAAACATTGGTGGAGGTGATGGTGGACAGTGGTGATGGTAATGGTAATAGTAATGGTGGTGAGTGGTGATGGTAATGGTAATGGTAATAGTAATGGTGGTGAGTGGTAATGGTAATGGCAATAGTAATGGTGGTGAGAGCGGTAGCGGTGAGGGCGAGGAGAGCTTCCGCCATGCCCTTCATGGCGGAAGTTGGACGCTCCCGCCCCGTCCACTCAGCCAGAAACACTTTTCGGACGCAAATATGCTTACACCCAATCCTCAAAGGAATCGTTTTGTGCATTGTTATCAAGGTAGGAGAGCGTTTTCGCAGAAGCGGTGGTGGCGGTGGCGGTAAGGTATGGTGATTGACGCGACAATGGGTGAGGAGTGAGCGCTGGAGCAGGTGATGGTAGCGGTGTGAGTGGGAATGTATATGGGACAGGAATATGGTCGAGAACTTAGCAGGAAGATGAGATGGGGTTGAGGGGCGTCAGTAGTACATGAAGCGAAAGTACGCTCTCCCGCGCCAAGGAGCATCATGGCTTTTGCTATCTCGATCTTTCTAGAACGACCCCGCTGAAAATCTTCTTGGGGAAAGAAACTCGGCATCAAGAGCGCGAAGTCAGCGCGGTTAGGAAGGCGTGAAAAAGGAAAGGAGTGACGCCGAGGGAAAGAAGTGCAAACATCAAAAGCAAAGTAAAACTTAAGTCTCTTTCTGAAAAATCGTTTAGTACATTTTTTCCTCAGTGTGTTATTAAAAAGAGAAAATCTCCCCTTTTTAATGGCACTGTTGACTTTATTAAATTGCTGACAACTAATTATAGGATGTGAATGTGTCTGCAAAATAAAAAAAAATCATATTTATTTTTCATGATTTAGCTCTGTCACAACATTTGCAAAATACGTGCTAACCAACTATTTATGATATCAGTAACATTGTTAATCACCTGTGAGAATAATTAGACACTAAAGAATCATACGAAATTATTTTTTTGCAAATGGAAATGAGTAGCAAGAAGAATAATGTTGATCTGTAATTGGTGACAAGTGTTGTCCAGTTCACACGTTCCCGGTCAAGCAACTAAAATTCCATCACCCGCATTCCTCGGAAATGTGAAGCACTCAATTATTCGTTGGAATCCAATTGCGTTCCAAATGTATCTCGTCCAGAATCGCATGTTCACGCGAATTCACTACCCACTGTCAGGAAAAATGTGACGACACAAATTCTATTGCTTTGACAGCTATAGATCTTAAATAAACGTGACAAAATTGGTATTAATATTTCGACTATTAACTACATATTTATTTCTAGATTACATTAAAAAGTCCAGTGTCCAGTGTGAAGCTATTTTCTCTGTTTAAACAATAGTTTCATAACTGCAGTATGTTCCTACGGGTCACTTATATTATAAATATCCCAGATTATAACATCCACAATATAATTTATTTCCTTACTGAAGAAAAATGCATTTTCGTCGTTTCCTTCATTAAAACCTTCAAAAACTTTGCAACGTGTAACGCTATTCAATTGTGTAGTGATGACAAAACATTCACTTCTAAACACGAACACACGAAGTATTTCTTACTGATGAGAAAAATGAAAAATAATGTTGGTCATATCACAGATCATAATAAAAAAATAAAAAAATGAGAAATATGAATTTGGGCTTTATAGCGACTTCTTAGATAGACAGTGAGGCGAGGGAGGGAGGGTGGGGATGG
>BOPP01000071.1:5609423-5642835 GCA_017312745.1 Gryllus bimaculatus | reverse complement strand
GGGGTGGCTGTGGCGGTGGCTGTGGAACGTGGCTGTGGACGTGGGCTGTGGACGTAGCTGTGGACGTGGCTGTGGACGTGGCTGTGACGTGGCTGTGACGTGGCTGTGGACGTGGCTGTGGACGTGGCTGTGGAGTGGTGTGGACGTGGCTGTGGACGTGGCTGTTGGACGTGGCTGTGTGAAGTGGCTGTGGACGTGGCTGTGGAGTGGCTGTGGATTCGTGGCTGTGGCGTGGCTGTGGACGTGCTGTGGACGTGGCTGGGGAGGCGTGGTGGCGTGGCTGGTGGGGGGACGTGGCTGGGGACGTGCTGGGGACGTGGCTGGGACGTGGGGGCGTGGCTGGGGAGTGGCTGGGACGTGGCTGGGGAGTGCTGGGGCGTGGGCCTGGGGACGTGGCTGGGGACGTGCTGGGAGCGTGGCTGGGGGACGTGGCTGGGGACGCTGGCTGGGGACGTTGGCTCGGGCGACGTGGCTGGGGACGTGCGGGACCTGGCGTGGACGTGGTGTGGCTGGGAGCTGGCTGTGGGCTGGGGACGTGTGTGCTGGGGGACGGTGGGCTGTGGCTGGGGACGTGGTGTGGCTGGGGGACGTGTGCTGTGGCTGGCGTGGCTGTGGCTGGGGAAGTGGCTGTGGCTGGGGAGTGGGTGGCTGGGGAGCGTGCTGTGGCTGGGGAGCGTGGCTGTGGCTGGGGACGTGGCTGTGGCTGGGGACTGTGGCTGTGGCTGGGACGTGGCTGTGGCTCGGGGACGTGCTGTGGCTGGGACGTGGCTTGGTGGGGACGTGGCTGTGGCTGGGGACGTGCTGTGGCTGGGCGAGTGGCTGTGGATGGGGACGTGGTGTGCTGGGGATTGGCTGTGGCGTGGGATGTGGTGTGGCTGGGGATGTGGGCTGTGGCTGGGGATGTGGCTGTGCTGGGGATGTGGCTGTGGCTGGGGATGTGGCTTGGCTGGGGATGTGGCTGTTGGGATGTGCCGTGGCTGGGGATGTGCTGTGGCTGGGGATGTGCTGTGGCTAGGGGATCGTGGCTGTGGTAGGGATGTGGCCTGGTGGCGGGGATGTGGCTAGTGGTGGGGATGTGGCTGTGGCTGGGGATGTGGCTGTGGGTGGGATTGGCTGTGCTGGCGATGTGGCTGTGGCTGGGGATGTGGCTGTTGCTGGGTGATGTGGCTGTGGCTGGGGTGTGGCTGTGCTGGGGATGTGGCTGTGGCTGGGGATGTTGGCTGTGGCTGGTGGATGTGGCTGTGGCTGGGGATGTTGGCTGTGGCTGAGGATGTGGCTGTGGCTGCGGATGTGGCTGTGGCTGGGGATGTGGGGGTGGGGATGTTGGCGTGGCTGGGGATGTGGGCTGTGGTGGGGATGTGGACTGTGGCTGGGGATGTGCTGTTTTGCTGGGGATGTTGCTGTGGCTGGGGATGTGGTGTGGCTGGGGATGTTGGCTGTTTTGGCCTGGGGATGTTGCGTGGCTGGGGATGTGGCTGTGCTGGGATGTGGCTGTGGCTGGGGATGTGGCTTGGCTGGGGATGTGGTGTGGGTGGGGATGTGGCTGTGGCTGGGGATTGGCTGTGGCTGGGGATGTGGGCTGTGGCTGGGATGTGGGCGTTGGCTTGGGGAGTGGCTGTGGCTGGGGATGTGGGCTGTGGCTGGGATGTGGCTGTGGCTGGGGATGTGGCTGTGGCTTGGGGATGTGGCTTGGCTGAGATGTGGCTGTGGTGGGGATTTGGCCTGTGGCTGGGGATGTGGCTGTGGCTGGGGATGTGGCTGGGCTGGGGTGTGGCTGTGGCTGGGGATGTGGCTGTGGCTGGGGTGTGGCTGTGGCTGGGGATGTGGTGTGGCTGGGATTTGTGCTGTGCTGGGATGTGGCTGTGGCTGGGGATGGCTGTGGTGGGAATGTGGTGTGGCTGGGGATGTGGCTGTGGCTGGGGATGTGGCTGTGCTGGGGGATGTGGCTGTGCTGGGGATGTGGCTGTGGCTGGGATGTGGCTGTGGTTGGGATGTGGCTGTGGGCTGGGGATGTGGCTGTGGTGGGGATGTGGCTGTGGGGGCTGTGGGGCCTTGGCGTCGGGCGTCGCCACTAACTGAGGCGCCTCGGCGGAAGAGGTGGTGACAGCGTGCCCGCGTGTACTCGGCAACGGCGAAGGCGGCGGAAAGGATGCAGCTGCCAAGTGAAGATGTACGTCGAGGTGGTAGTGGGGGGGGGGGAGAGGAAATGGTGGGGAACGCACAAGTGAGGAAGATAGAAACAATGAGTATGAAATATAATGGGAGAATTCGCCATTGCTTTCTCACGAAAATTTAATGATTTATATCTTTTCGGTTTCGGAGGAGTGATGTTCCAGACGATAAGCGGTCACTCAGGTGATATTATCTGCTATGGCCAAGTGAAATGTACGACGAGGTGGTAGTGGGGGGGGGGAGAGGAAAGGTGGGGAAACAGGCACAAGTGGAGGAAGATGACACAATGAGATGAAATCATAATGGGGAGACATTCGCACATTGCTTTCTCACGAAAATTTAATGACTTTATTATCCTTTTACGGTTATACGGAGGAGTGATGTCCTCAAGACGATAAAGGGCCTCACTCAGGTGAATATATACTGACTATGCAACATTTTAACGCTTTTATACCGTTTTAGAAAGAGATCCATATCTTTAAATGTCTCCTCAGCCGACGATGCTGATAATACTAATTTTCTGCGGTGAAACGTAGAATCCGTTCATCGTAAGCAGAGTGTACAAGACGGTGTACATATTACGAATGAGAGATAAAATATAACAAAATGCCGATGCTGATGTCGTTCTGGCTGTAGGGCCGTAGTTGTCTCGGTTCGAACAGACTGGTTGGAATCCCGCCTAAGGAATGGATGTTTGTGTGTTATGTTGTGTCCTTACGTGTCGTGTTCTCCCTACAGTTACACCAGTATAAAACATCCATGCCTGCATGACAAAGCGGCATGACTTAATAGTAAAAAACGACCTGAAACTGATCAACTGATCGGAGAATGACAAGGAAAGAATGCGAAGGAGAAAAACATGCACGAAAGCAAAGTATTCTGTTAAAAATGTGACTGTAGCAATCATTTTAATCTTACATCTTGCCAAACTTTTGAATAACATTTCTTACAAAATATTTTACGAACCCGATCTGCTGGAATCAACTTTAAAAATGTGCGACTCCTCACTGTGTTTTTAATGTAACTAAATCATAAATGTCATTAGCTTATTTAATTAACTCAAAAGAATCCACTACCTGGCAATTCACAGCACGAAGCACGAACAAAGGAAATATATAGAAATAAGGCATTCAATCAGAAAAAGAGGTGTATAACCTCAGAAATTGGGTTATGAGTGCGCTGAAGACCCACGATAGCGAACGGAAGTGACGTAAGAGGAAAGATAACATAGTTCCGTATCCGGAGCACTTCGGTTGCTTCCGGCTCCCACCCACGCCACGCCATGCCATCCACGCAGGGGCCTTCTCTCTCTCTGCCCCGCGGTTCCCGGCTCGCCCTTCCCTGCGGCGCACCAACTCGTCAGTTGCAGACAGGAACGCTCTGACCCCAGACATTTCGGGTGTCACCAGCCACAGTCGCACAGGGCGTTGTGTTATCAGTGCGAAGGGGAGAAGCGTTTAATTAATGACTTCGCTTATGAGTAGATATACATAATCCTGAAATAATTGTTTTTATGGGCGTGCGCATTGAGGGGCCAAGAGAGCCCCACCCCCTGAAAATTTCGTTGGGGCCCCATGCTCTGCGTAATACAGCATTTCTATTCCTGTATGATCAATTCTTGATTTTATCATTTTTACGCTGTTATTTTGGGGAATTGATAGAAGACGTTTAGGGAGGAGGCACTCCATTCCATCTGATAACTCTGAAAATGTTTCAACATAAAAGCAATCACACTTTCATAATGCACTTTATAGATTAATTCTGCACAGCTGCAACCCACAGGAAAATATCGAGAGTTCAATTAATTTCGAGTGTTCAATTAGTGAGTGAATATCTAAAATGTTCACCAATTAAAAATTCGTACTTCCGTTCTATGGTTATGGTAAACGTGGAAGTATAATTATAGTTGTGGTACTTATAGTTGATGGACATACGAAGAGCAGATAAAAGATTGCATTCGAAACCAGCCCAATGATAAATGTCTCTGTGCGCGCTCCTATTACCGATTCTTCGAAAATATGATTGAATACTCTGTGATATATTGCCGGTTCAGAATTCGTTGCCGCTATTAACGTAACACACAGGCATTATTAATTAGACGCCGTATATTCAATTATCGTTTCAACAAACTTTTACTAACTGATTACTGATTAACTCATACAATATGGTCACTCATTTGTCATGCGAAACTGTGACTTTTCATTTATTTGTACACACTCAAAACGTTCTTTTTTTTTTGAACTGTACGATATACTGGTTATATAAACGCGAACTTTGAATTCTGAGAGAATAAGAAACGTAGAGCAGTCGATCTCTGCCATTGGCACGTGGCCACGACAGAAAATGCAAATTTGGAATGCGACAACCTAGAACAAAACGAATCGCGATCAATACCGTGTGGATTTTACGGCATTGAGATTTGAAGGGCGTCGTTCCGCGTAAATTTGCATCCCGGGGGCGCGGACGGGCGCGGACGGGCGCGGACGGGCGCGGACGGGCGCGGACGGGCTTTCTGGGTGTCTGGTGCCCGTGTCCCTGGCGCGGCCGGGGCCTCGGCCTCGCCCCCGGCCACGCCCGCGCCCGCCGCGCGGGGCCGCGCCCGCCGCCGGCACGCGACCCCGCGCACGCGGAACCGGCGGCGGCGGCGGCCAACGACGCTGCGCGGCGTAGCGTGGCACTGGCATTTGCACACGCCGCCAGCGCGCACTGGGCCGTTCCCGTGAATTACAGCCGCAGAGCGGACGCTGACAGCTGTGTTGTGGCAACTCGAAAGGTGGGAAGCGTAACGAAAGAGTGAAAATGAGATAAAACATTGGAATGATAAAGATTTGGAAAAATGTTTGTGTAGAAATTAATATGCCGAATACTGGAAAAGTAATAAAGTTGAAGAAACCTGAGGAAGATTAGAGCAAGGAGAAAAAGGAATGGTGTCTACGAAACCTAGGAATAAATGATGAAACGGAATGTAACAGGTGAAGAGAAGAAAGGAAACGAAAGACAAGGAAGGAAAATAAACCTAAACGTAGACTGAATAAAGTGAAGTTTAAAACATAATGCTGAACGCAACATATTCATACTGTAAATCAGTGTCTCTGGAGAGAGTAAGAAACGCGCATTTCATTAAATGACTGTATGTACAAGTAAATGTTACAAACATTTTATTATATACTTTGAAGTAATATTATGGTGTCTTCGGATAAAATTTCAAAAGAAATAGTTTTGGGAAAAACAACGTTTATTGGAGATTAAAAAAAACGATAGTAGTCTTGGTAAGAAGAATTTTGTTGCTTTCCAACAGCGATTTGCGTACCAAAGGCAAGCCTGACGTCACGGAGCGAACAAAATAAGTTTCTCATGTACTTCCAGCTATAATGGAGTCGCAACGAAAATGTAGACGAACGTACCGTTTGAAGTGATGTGAATATATCACAAGGTTTTGCAGACTGTAGACAACGTTCACGAGCGCAGTTGGGGCGCAGGACAAATTCTAATGATTGCCAAATTTCATATTTGAAGCGGCTCTCACTAATAGATCTGCACCGAATTAATGACCAAATTCCATAGCGTCTCACTGATGACCTCGTACCCAATTCTTTAATTTATATGCTGGACATTTTTTGAGAAACGTTCATTCCCCTTGCCTCTCAATTCTCATCAGTAGAATTAGCAGCAGTTTGTATAATGTGTGATTTCTCTACGTAGCGATTTACAGATTATGTAGAGTACCCGGAACTAATTATGCACCTTTTTTACGAAGGAATTTGTTGAAAACTGAATTATTCATTACCTGTGTTCAGCTCACAAATGCGGAACTGATATGTGAGTAGTCTTAAGTTGACATAGTCTTAAGGTGACATATGACTAAGGGGCCAAATCCATAGGGAATAGTAAAACATACACTTGCAAAAATAAAGTTATATTTTGAGTTTTAATAACAGCAAAACTATCGCACAGTGAGGTGCATCAAAGACTAGGATAATCCATATTAAGTACACAAGGCACCATTTAGAATGCTCACACATCAAATTCAATTTTTTTATGCCAATAATAAAGAGTGTGGACACTGTGGCCAGTCAATCACGAAACTTTTAGAGTAATTAACGCGGAACCACGCTTCCGATCAGTTCAAGAACCCGTTATTCAACGATAAACAAGAAGGTCTATAAAATACTGACCTCCATAATAGACCATGACATAGAAATGACCATGATCATTTCGTTTCCTTCCTCCATATTTTTGAGTAAATATCCCAAACTCCCAAACTTTTTCCTCAATCTAGTAGACAATAAGAAATCGCAAAGATACCGTCACGAGAAGGGCACACCGCACGATGTAATAAATAGTACTCTCCTTTTTCTTATAATCCTTCGGTACCCGGCTCCACGTGCTCAGCTCAGACTGCGCCAGTGCGGAGGGGGTGGCGCGGGCGAACACCTTCCGGGACGCTCCGCGGGTGAGAGGTGGTGGGGCGGGGCGGAGCGGGGAGGGGCGGGGGCACGGGAGGGCGGTCACGCGCCGACGGCGGGCGGCGCGGCGGCGGCGAGTGGGTCGTCGGGTCGGCGACCGCGCACACGCGACGCCGCCGCCGCCGCCGTTACTTACCCGCCGCGGCGGCGAGGCGGCGGAAGCAACCGGTCCCGTCGGCGCTTCCGCCCGCCGATTCCCTCTCCCTCTCGTGAGGTATCCCTTCGCGGCGGAAGAGGCAACGACGCCCAAGCAATACGTTTGGCGTAAGACACGTAGGTTTTCTAACAGGGGGGTTGTGGGGTAAGGTGGATTCATCATCGAACTGCGGTTTGCCATTGGATTGTTTGTGCATTGACCGTTACGCAACCTTATGTTGTGCACTGTGGTCTGGAGATTTTTTAATTCACGATACATGCTGATTAGACACGTATTAATGCATTTGTGATGCTTCCAACAGATGTAATTTAAGTATTCAGAATATAAGAAAAATGTGTTTGAGTTACAAGTCTGTAAAATTCGGCTGTAATATGGAATAAACAATCAAGCAAATAATATGGAATAAACAATTGGTTCAGTTCCAACAATTGGTTCATTATTCATCTACTTCAAAAGACTGTTCAAGGTTTCATGGTTAAACAAGTTTTATTTATGGCCAACGATGCGCAATTAGAGATTGTGACGAAATCCTCAGTGTATACTAGTTGGCGAAGTCAAATTTCATGGTTCAATTCTTGCCAATTCAAGTTTAGGACATTTCATTAAAACATTAGATAAAAAATTCGCTGAATGGTAAGATGTTTGTAGTATAACAATAACGTTAAATTAAACAATAATAATAATAATAATAATAATAATAATATGCCCGGCATATAATTATTTCGTTCCTGGCTATTGTGTGGTAGGTTATTTTGACACGAATGTCTGGAACTCTCATGCCATGACGTTTACAGTTCAAAACCACTCCGAAGAGACTGATGCGCTTCATGTGGTCACGAGGGGAAACATGACCGAATCGAAGACGCACCGGTGACGCGTAAGAGCACGTTTCTTGGTTCATGCTCACTTAACATTAAGCACATTAATTTAATTTCCAAGTATAAAATGGCATTTATGATCTCTAATCCAGCTATAGGAAAGCAAATTCCAATAGATTGGGATCTATATCCACGACTGTTGTGCACAACAATTGTGCAAATTTTCAGGGAATTTGCGAGGATATTTTTTCACTTGGCTACTAATGTCACTAAGTATCGTCGTGTTGTCTTAATCTTTGACCTACGAGAGAGGTTTATATAAACACACGTTTCGTTTATTCTTTATTGTGTGTTTAGATCCCTCTCTCGGCACTTAACAACGCTTTCTAGACATTTCCCTTTTTATTACCCTTTTGTGTGGGTTGTTTCATTATGTCTCCACCTTCCGCTGGGCTGCGAGATGTGCGATATTATGACATTTCTTTTGCATTGAAGTTGCCATTACATTGCAAACTCCAAAATTAGTATATTACAGTCAATTCTAAACTATGTAAAAACAATGCATAGTTTTTTTAGTCACTCTCTTTACGTGTATATTTATACTACTATAAATTGTTCAAGTACAAGCAATTTGAGTAGTTTCGACGATCACTGGAACTGATCGGGTATCAGATAAAGAATATGCAACTGTGAAAGAAGATTAAGATAGATATTCATATCTGGATAGAATGGAAACTTTTAAGGATTTCATTTCATTACGAGTGATTATTTTCCATCTTTATAAGTCAACAACGTAGTTCACTACATGTATATTTTCATTACGACGATTCTATTGCATTGTTACGATGAAGCATTTGTACATATTTGCTAATCTTTAATACCGAACGTTAGACTGATACATTTCCTTCTTGGTGCGAATACGTATGACACGAGAAAAATTGTTCACAAACAACGCCCTGCATATCAAGGTATCTACAAGGATTTTCTAACATGCGTGACTTTTTATCTTATTCGCCGGAGATTATTCACCGAAAGGATAACACGCGAAAGACAGGCACTCTATTTATCAAAAGTGTGTAAACATGTCGCTTGCGTCGGCGCCCGTCTCGCATCACTGAGGCTTCACGGCAATCGATTTCGTCTTTATCGACATCTCACTGTGGGGAACAAAATCAAAGTGCGGGGAGAAATTTATTTTGAATGGAAACAGGTGTAAGAAAAGTAAGTTCATTTCTTCAATGTCACAAAATTGTCAATGTACGACGTCTTTTGGATCGGTATCGTATTATTTCCCTACGGAATCAATCAACTCTACACAAGTAAAGTAAAGTTCAGATCCAGGAGCTTACAAACATTGGTCAACGTTGTCCGTGGAGGGATTTAAGAGATCAGAGCCCCATCGTTTCATTGCCGTTTGTATTAGATAGAACGGTGGGGAAAGCGCTTCGTTCTAGTGGCATTGTCCGAATATTTATTAATAAAGAAGTCAAAAAATCTTAGTTCTCATTTACGATCAGATTGAATGGATATCAGAATCACCAAGTCACTCAGGATCACATTCCATTAGAAAATTCTGCAGTTTCATAATGGAACTCTATGCACTAGCATTTTAATTCGCCATGAAGAACTTTTTCATCATTATTACGAAACTTAATTGTGTTGAACACAAGCTAAAAAGTTCAACTTACCAATTTTTTTAACAAAATTCTTTATAACCTTTTTTACTCCGATTTTCTTCATCTCCAGCGCGTGTCGCACGAAAAACCGAGGAGTGAAGGCGGCGATGGCAGCGACGGCGGCGCGCCGGATCGACTCCCGGCGGCGGATTACGTCTTTACGGCGCCATAAACTCGCGTCGCATTAGCGTAGAGGGGGGATGTGGGAGGGAGAGGGGGAGGGGAGGGGGTGCGCACGCAGCGCTGCGAAGCGAAGCGAGGCGAGGCGAGGCGGAGGGGGAGGAGGATGGGCCCGCGCGGCCACAGGAAGTATACAGCCCCGCGCTTTGTTTAATGTTCCAACAGCTCGCTTTACAAACACACACCTCTTTCCTAACTGTATACTCGGCGTGCGAATTATTCGTAAACTGAGAATTATAGAAGAAATTGCAGAATACGCATGACTTGAGTATTATTTGAATGTAGTTTCATTGGTAGTCTAAAATAATATTAAAAACTGTGGATTCTGTAATTAAATTACTCTCATTGTCCATTGTGATTATTGTTTGTCTCTAGAATAGTAACATAATGAAACGAATCTACTCCTGAGGAGAGGGAAATAAATTTTACTAGAACATATTTATTGTTTCAAGAATTAGCAATGGCTTTTGTGTTGTGAACTCTTTCACTTCCAAGGAAAAGGTAATACGGCAGGGCCTTATTTCTATCATTCTACCACAAGCGATTTTCAAGATCATTGGTAATTTGTATTGAATATGAAAATAATACTGTTAATGACAGTGTTCCAGTACTGACACAATTATTAAAATAATGTAAAATAGTCACTTCGAGTTCAGCAAAAAAATAAGTCGCTAATAGCGCCGCAATGGAATACTTCGGATAACACTGATTCAGTATCCAAAGGAGGCTCCGCAGCCAAGGCGATTGCCATCTGCGTCGTCCGCCGGGCACGCACGTGCACGCGCAGGAGATGCACGCACGTAACTGGGAATTGCATTCCGACACGAAGCCCCTCGTGGCAGAAAGCGCCGCGCCGCCCCGCGCCCTCGCCCCTACTGCGCTATCCGGCTCTAGGCCGCAACCCGCCCAACACGTCCAGAGTGGAAGAAAGCCGCCTTCCAGTATTTGTGCCAAATTGCGCAACCAAACTCGTCCTCGCTATTTTCTCGCCCTCTTCTCAGGACAGTATTCAACAGAAGAATACCATAAAATAATCTGGCAATATTTTACATGGAAATCCATGACTTTCACGTAGTTCTGACTAAGCATGATTGCGAGTAGCTCAAAAACATACTATATCAAATTGTTTAATCGTAAAATTAATGCACCAGAAAGTATTTCAAGCAAATATTTTATTTACAATCCCTGAACTGCCGAGATCGCTAAGGCGGAAGTGCCTTAGCGAACTCGGACCGAAGGATCGCAGGTTCGAGTCCCGCCTCGGCCATGGTTGTTTTGTGTTCGCTCTTTCACCCCCTATCATCCTCCTATCATCATATCGTGTCATCTTGACAGTTATCATACATTTACACGCAATAGTGGTCGCTAATGACCTAGAAGTTGATGCGACCTTAAATAACAAAAAACACCCTAAACTATTTAATAACAAAATAACGGCTGACAAACCCCCAATTTTGTTTTTATAATTTTATGTTTAGAGTTTCGTGGCGGCGTAATTATTGGTAGCGTGCTCGTGTTAATGAAAAAAATTCGTTTAACATAAACGTCAAAAATGCAATATTATCAATCAAGTTTCGTACAAATCAACTTCGGTTCTTTTTTGGTTTATCGACCGTTTGCTAGTTGCGTTATATAAAAAAGATTTACGTCCAGTAATTGTAATCAAAGTACTAACATTTCGAGAGCATTGACTTCTGGGGCCCAGTCCCTCCCACTGAATGTGCAATGTCCTTGGATGTCCGTGAGCGGGCAAATGCTACGGTAGCGGCGACCGAGCGTGGGTGGCGTGCACCTGGAGGATTCCCGATCATGAGTCACGAGCCGCGCCGAGCCGCGCCGCGCTGCGCCGAGCAGCACACTGGGCGCAAATGGGGCAAAGGATGCCGTGCAAACTGTGGTGGCTGGAGCCAATTGATACAGTGGCAAATACAGTACCAAATAGATTAAGTAATAATAATAACAATAATAACAACAATAATAACATTAACAATAATAATAACAATAATAGTAACAATAATATAATATTTTTTTAGGTTGTGTACCTGCAAATGTTTGAGAAAATGCAACTAGTCACATTCGATTACCTGTAGCCACTATAGAAAAACACGATCGAAGTAAACTAGTTTTTAAGAAGCTGAGAAACAAGTAACCGATGATCATATGTTTATTATTTATACATACTGTAAAGGGTAATCTTTCTTTAAAGCATGCTTGTACGTAATTCCATGTAAGGCATCACACGTGCTTCGAGTTGTTTCGGCCCACTGTGCGCCACTGCCACCCTCAGCGCTCACCATGCCCGCGGCTGCCTCAAAGGTGCGCGTGCAGATCCTGGCTGAACCTCCGCCCTTCAGCTCGGAAACCTTGTTCATAAGGCACACACTAAGAAATTCTAGGGTTCCAGGCACGCAATTTAAGAATATTTACAACGAACAGTCATTTTACAAATTTTACGTTTCTTTCATAGTGATACGAAACAATGGGTATGAACCTTAAATGTCAGAAGCAGAAGTCGTATTCCAGAGAAAATGTAATCACAATTGGATTAGACACGTCTATTTCATCGGACGAAAGATGTATTAATAAAGCAGCAATTCTAGACGCAGTTTCCATAATTTAAGGAGAATATTGAGAATAAAAATGAAAATAAGTTACAAATTTTAATGAAACGAACTTCAAATTGATTTTGTGGCATCGCATAATATTCCCGAACAAAGTATTTGCTTATTTTATTAAACTATCCATACTGCAAACTATTTGGGTATATTATTAAAGGGGATGTAATTTCGCAGACCGATAAATTTGGCATTTCAAATAAAATAAAACAGGATATAACCGTCAGTAACTGTTCGTAATATATGGATTTCACTTTTTAAAATTTTAGATAATAGCGGGACGTAAGGTGCAATTTATTCACATTTAAAAATTAGCAATAAGGATGGATTGCTTTTGGAAACATTTCATATATCTTGACATGTGAATAATATATTACAGTTACCATAAAACAAAGTATTCGTAACTAAGAAATCATAATCTTTTCATCAGATAGATTTGTGCATAGGATGAGATTATGCATGCCGACGTATTCGTCTCGACACTTCTTAATGGCGGCTTTTAAATGCTTTATAGAGTATAATCACACTTCCTTACGTCTAGCAATATCTCTTACAAATTGACTAAATTATTCACCAAATCTATCCAACAACTACCTGAAATCCGCCCCAAAATGAGCGTTAATGAATTTATATTGAGTTCGTTCCAGCGCAAAGCATGAAAGTCCCATTATTTTATCAGAAACAAAGCAGTTTGAGCGCAACGTCTCATTGAAATTCCAGGCGTTTTATGTGAACTGGACTACTTAATGACGCAAGAGAAGGAAAGATCAAGGCTTTCTGTATAATAACCGTCGGATATGAGGCGGCGGAACAGATCTTACATTGGGCGGCCGTAGCACGCACATGCTTTGGAAACGATCTAACTTTTCTTTCTTTGTAGGACACATCATATACGAACGACACGGTAAAATTTAGCGACCTCAGACTTCTCAAATGATCTTACAGCTACGGAGGTTGTTATCGCCTTTTGTTTTTCTTTAAATGTGTAATAATATTACGAACACTACCGAAGTTGGAATTGCTTTGTTATCGACGAACAAAGTTTCCACACTGTTACACTGTTAACCACTTGTTAGTATTTTTTCAGTGTCTGTAGTCCAATGAAAAAAAAAGAAAATATCGTGCGCTTTTTCTGTAAGGACCGTAACAATTATTGCAAAACAGAATAATATCTATTCAGCAATCCTTTCTTTTTCGTTCCTACTTTTACACCTAAATTGAAGGTCGGCAAATGCGCAAATTCTCTATTACTATTATCAATAGATTCTGTTGAAAAGGAGACGTCCCTATCATTCACTCTCATCGCAGTATTTTGGTTCATTTTAACAATTTCTCATCTTCGTATCCCAAGAAAGATCTCGGCGAGTTCCTATATTGCGAATTCACTAGGGACCGGCACATTCCGTAAAACGTCGGCTTCAAGACGGCGGCGAGCCCGGGGCGAGCGGAAGAGCGACATCCAGCGCCCCGTCCTGGGGCAGGGAGCGCGGAGGGCGCGGCGGGGGGCGCGGCGGGGGGAGGTCGCGCCCACGCATGTCCTGGAAGCAGCCGAAACTCCCGACTGTCACCTCGTGAAGACCTCTGCGACCACTGACGAGCTCGCGCACGCTGTGAATTCACAGGGAGAATGTGTAACGAACTCGCTGAGATACTTCGTGTTATATGAAGAAAAATAAACGCATACTACCGTACCAATGGGACCGTACAAACATACTACCTTACAAACTGGGACGTTTTTTCTACAAGAATTATGAGCCTATTAATGATAGAGAATTTGATTTTTTCCTAATCTCCAGGTAGGGTGTAAAATAGGAACAGAAGGAGAAAGGGCTCACTGAATGTATAAAATTCAGTTTTGCGTTCATGGGAACGTTCCATTACAGAAATTGCGCATAGAGCGGCGTGGTGCGTGACGCTGGCAGGGATGCCACTGCGCGTCCTAGGTAGGAGCAGAAACGAAGGTGGTTGCGTTAGAAGACTGAAAGCGAGACAGGTCAGGCGTGGGAGTGATAAGGTAGACGAGAGGATCTCACTGGCGCGCCGTGGCGGCAAGGCGGAAGCGAAGGTGGCGCCGTCGACAAAGACGCCAATGAGTGACGGGATTCCCTGTCACAGGATCCTGGAAGGAGAGGTGCACAGAGAGGAGGGAGTTGATGGTGGGGGGACTCTGGTTGCCAGTGGGTAGGGCAATGTCCTCTGAAGGAAGCGGAATCGTTGTGCCGAAGTATTGAGGAATGGAAAAGGGTAGAAGGGGGGGCAGAGAATGTTTCAAAAGGGTGAAGGCCTTACTCACCTCTTGAACACGCTAACATTCCCTTTAAAGAGAGTACGTCAGAATCAGCAAGAAGTAACATTCAGTTCAAAAAAAAGAAACAGATGCCGATCCATCGGAAACAAAACAAACCACTTCCAGGACATACTCTTTAGTGACTCGCGTTTCTGGGGCGGATTTTCTATTTTTAATAGTCAAAGAAAACGTTACTGAATCCATAAGAAGATTGGCAGAAGAAAACTACCGATCATAGGGATAAATAATATTCAGGGGCATGTTATACACGGGCTTTCTAAGGGATCCTGACAACGTTAATTGTATTGCCAAACAGATTTTCTTTCAATGAATTTTATTTCCATTCCTTCATTTTCTCATTTACCTTCGATTTAATTCCTTTCAGTAATGTTTTTTTCCACTAATAAAACATTCGCTATTTTCCAATATTCTCTTTGAATTTTCTAATATCAAACATTGTATTTTAATTATTTATGTTCATTTAATCATTTTTAGAGATGACCCAAGTTTTTCGAGTGCATTATGATTGATTACACGATGCTAAACACATTCCAAGCCAAATTGTTTTTAAAAGTTAATTCAGTGAAATTTAAATAGGTTATCCCCAACACCACACACACCGCGTATAAGGTTAAGGCCTTCTGCGCACGACAGGTAAGCATGTTAGTGTTGTCAGCATTCATAGGAAGCCTTACGATCGTTAGGAGGGGTGGCGCGGGGGCGTTACCTGTGGCCGGGCCAGTGGTCGGGCACGAAGATGTTCCACCAGGACGGGCGCTTGTGGCGCTCCGCGGCGGCGAGGAGGCGCGGCGCGTCGGCGGCGTTGGGGCCCAGGGCGCCGCCCGACCCGAACACGCCCTTGCGCCGCTTGCGCTCCATCTTGATGTGCCAGGAGCGCCGCCAGCCCGCCCGCCGCCCCGCGTCCGCTGGAGCGCCGCTCGCTCGGCCGCGGGCGCCGCCAGCCCGCCCCCGCCCCCGTTCGAGGTGGCGGGGGCGGCGGAGGGCGCGAGCGCGGGCGCGGGCGTTGGGGGCGGGGGCGGGAGCGGGCTCCGCGGCGGGCGGCTCATCGAGGCAGCGAAGTGGCTCCCGCCGCCGCCACAGACGCCACAGACACCGACACCGCCGCCGCCCGCAGCGGCCGCCGCCGCCGGCTGCACGTACCACCTCAGTCTCCGTCATCGCGTGCGCATCGCCGCCACCGCCCCGCCGCCCGCCAGCGCCGCCTGGAGGAGCGCGCGTCAGCGAGGGTGGCCTCCGGCGCGGGGGCGCGGTCACGCGCTGCGGGGGCGGGGGAGGAGGAAGGACGCCAGGAGCTGCACGGCCGCCGCAGCTGGGCAGTCGCAAGAGCATCCGTCGGGCTTTCCTTGTCGCGTTCTCGTTTGTCCAGGATATGCACTTCTAGAAATCGGACTCGATTCTTAAATCGACGCGTACGCATTCGTGAAGGAACTCAACGCCCAGAAACGCGGAAGAAATCGCACGGAAGTAGTTAGCAAACGTGTAGGGAAAAGTCATGTAGATAATTTTAATCGAATTCAGATTTGCAATTGTGTTGTATCAAGGCAACGTTTTTACTCCTCTAACTCCATTATATATTTTGTGAAAAAGGTGAAGTAATTCTTTTGAACTGTAGCTCCGGAGAGCACATGCGTCCGGAATTATATTTGTTCCTTATAATGGAAATAATGCACATAAAGGAAAGGAATCTTCAGTTTATTCAGGGTCTGAGAACTATCAAGCAGTAATGGCGCCCTTGAGATTCCATTTTATAGAATGACTGCGCTATATTCAGAAAATCACAATGAATCACAAGGTCACGATTTGAATTACGCGTTAGGTACGGATACTTATGGTTAGTCATCTTTTGCATTATTCCGTGAATGAAGTCTGAAAATAGCACGCGACACAAACACATTCCACTTATACTTTATAATAGGTCATGAATTGATAGTTCCTTTTGTTACGAAAAAATCATTGATTGTCATCGTGTCATAATTTTACCTAAAATGTGTGAGTAGTTCTTTAGACAATTCTCAATTGGATAATATTGTTGTGGCATACCGATCATTTTCTATGGAATGCGTGAATGGTATCGTCCAAGGCTAGAATTACACGTACGTATCAAAAGTTTTTGCAATCCTTTTGCTTAGTAACAAAAAACATTACGTATGAGAATTTATCATGACTTGCCGATCGTCATTGGGATACTCTTTGACAGATTTGTTTACATTTCGGTGCTCTGGAGACTCTGGACATCTGCACTTCCACTTCCGGCGACTGAATGCGTCTATGGCTGCGCAAATGAAAGGCACGCGGCCGCCGTGCGGCGTCGTGAGCGCGCCGGCCGCGCAGCGAGGGGAAGGCGCGTGGCTGCGGGCGAGGGCGGCTGCTGCGAGCAACTCCGTCGCTGGATGAGTTATGGTCCCGTCTGGGCGTGTCAGGTCTGGGCTGGGGCTGTCTCGAGCGGGCCATGTGCCCGCGTGGTCAACGCGATCCTGCGTAGCGTAGATCTAACGCTCTCCCCCTCTCCAAAGAGAAAGACGGCGTTGCGACACCGGATTGCGAACTATGCGTTTTCGAACAAACGTAGCACTTTCTGGTCCCGCGTCGCGACTAGCATGCGGCAGGCGAAACGCGAAGCGCCTGACGCAAAAGCATTGTGCGGACCACGAGATAAACCAGAGCCGAATCTCATTGCCACGCACGTTCCCGTTGACATCCTTGACGCATTACGTGAGTCACTTTTCATGGACAATAGAAATATTTTAAGTGTACTTCAAGATACAGACCTCTCTATACTATTTCAAAACAAACAACTTCGAACGATTAGATTCCAATTATGAGAATTCACACTGAAGCGAAGAAAAGGACCGTAGAAAAGTGTATCATACACCCTTTATTGCATATAAACTACAAAAATGGTTCTTTGAAAACTTGATGAATGTAGATCTAGAATTCTGAAGATATTGAAAACGTGATGAAATAAATGGGTTTGTAGCATTTTTCGTACTCAAAATCACCGTACAGTTAATTGTGCTATATTTATTAATATATTAACACTTAGAAATGCTCTACTAACAAATAAAAGATAACCAGAATGGCCGATATGTGGAACAAAAATCAATTTTAGACCAAAACAGCAGGTGCACACTAAACATAACTGTAGTGGACGTAGGTCAACAGATAATAAATTCTGTTCTTTGTTATAATTGTCACGTCAGCCTTCTGTGCGTCAATTAGTCAGGACTGGCGTTGACTAGTTGCAAGGCTCGCGACGAATAACACGTTTTCCAGCTGCTTCCTAGTGTCGCGGAAACTACGCACGACTTCTAAAGCCTTATCACGGTGACTAAGTTCTATGTTTCATTGGAATGGGCCTTTAACCACATACTGACGGTGAATAATATAAGCATACATCAAGTAATTGATTAAATAATTAATAAACAATGAATTCAGAAAGCTTCAGAAATTCTTCAGATAATTTGAATTAGGATGTCGGTGTCATTTTTACACGATCACGGCGGTTCAGAACTATTTTTCATTCCAAGAGAAAGGAACAACTTAAGATTTTCGAAACTGGCAATCCAGGTGGGACCTTTTAGAAATTCTTCACTATCAGAGTACTATTGACATCGCAAACGTTTATTAATATTTGCCACTAATGTAAGACTTTAATCCAGAAAGATGAAATAATGATTCTGACACGATTATTCGTAAATAAAATAAGCAAAGAAGTTTGAACGTAACGGCAGAAACATAATATATGTATGTATCTGGATTGTGGAAAATTGTAAAATTTGTGAAAAGAAAAAATTTTAAAAGGCGAGTCGAACCAGCGAATTTAATGAAAAAAGTGTCGCGCAAAGAAAAAAAGACAAAATGAAATAATGAAATTCGAAAATGTACCCTCCCAAAACAAAAGGACAGAGTAAAATAAGAAGAAAGCACCGATAAAGAATTCACCGTCAAGCACAGCCCCGTTAGAGGAACCTTGGGGAACGCCGCTTCCAGGATCACAGAGGGCCGTTCTTCCAACAACCGATGTCGCACTCGCTTGGGGACTGGGGCAGGGGAGCAAAGAGGCGCCGTTGCCCCTACCCCACCCCACCCCACCGCTCACAGAGAAGCTTCTTGGCCCCCCCTGCCCCCGCCCCCGCCTCGCGGGTCCTTGTATAATTCAGAGCGCTCCGAGGATCGATCCGCAACCCCCGCTCCATCCGCCCACGCTCTCGCCCTCGGCTCAGGTCGATGGGCGGCGAGTAAAAGTGGGATCGCCTTCCGTGATCGTTCCGCTACGCTAGATACATCGCGACGGAACACACTGCTAAATAATGCCTATACTGACGGGCAAGATCGCTCTTGTTTCGCTTTCCTTTACAAAGCGGGGCAGCGTAGACTTAATTAGAGACCATGTTCTACACTTTTATTACGTGTACATAATGAGCCAGTGCTTCGTTATATGAAGAGCAGAAAAAAACAACTATCACACTTTCTACAGACTTCACTAGATCCAGTTAATTTTATTTTCAGCATTATGCACTGCCGTAGCCCCATTATATAAATTAGGCAAGCGAACTGCAAATACATTATGAATGTTTATGATCTTAATTTTCAGTATGATGATTATAATCTGAGACATTATGATATAACACAACGTACAAAATGCATCTACAATCAGTTAAAAAGTGCGTTTGATTTACTTTTTAAATAAGAGTTTCCATTAAGAACCACCTCAAATATGCTTTTTATTGTTTTCTAGTGTTTCTGCGAAGACTTCTCATTTTCTCCATGAATGAATAGCATTACTCTTTCCAAAACGAGATGTATAGTATAAATTCTTAACTAGCCGAACCCTTACGATTACATTGGACAAAAGGAAGGGCTGTAGATAAGTGAAACCATCATTACTCATTATGAAAACTGTTAAACAAGTTTATGAAAGTGAAATTGAACTGTTTCCCTTTTACCACGGTCTGTACATGTGTGCTGTAATGAACTATTGTAGGATATCCAACTTTAACTTAAAAAAGTTATATATCACATAATTATAATCAATGCACATTTTTGTAAAAGGACGCGTGAGCCAAATGAAAAGAAAATGCATTTCAACACCTTCACTAATCTTCTCATGTATCAATATTCGAACTTCAACTATATCCTCAAATCACGTATCACCTCACTTTCGCGCGCTTGCTCGTGCTGATGATGAAGCTTAGATTGCAACTCGCAAAAGAAAAACGACCAAGACCAACTACAATTGCATTGTAGTTTGTCATTAATTTTAATATTTAGTCTTTTTTTAGAAAATAAGTTCATTAGAGCTAGTGATAACACATCTAGGGCTTACTACCTTTCATTTAAAGAGAAAAAATGGTTCAGTAGAAAGCTCAAATTTCTTCCTAAGCGAAAACTCTTGCCGTTTTAAATATATAGATTGACGTAATATCTTTACGCTACAATTACTCCAAGTTTATTTACAAGAACTTAACCCTCATGGAAGATATTTCGAGATTGTTTCATATTGTGCTTCGCATTTTATGCTAGTGTAATATGCTGCACTTGATATAAATCAATATGCAAATCACACAAATAAAAGGATCGAACCTATTGTAGAAGCATACAATGTCATAATTTCTTCACCATTACCGACGTCAAAAACAAGTCTAAATACCAGCACCCAAAATATCATTACACACAGGAACGTGATGGAAAGCTGAACAACACTGCTTTCATTTCAATACAAATTCTATTGTGTACACTAGCCTATTGAGAGTTTTGTCAAATGTTATCGGTCGTTTCCCAAACACATACTGCATGTGAGAACTCGCGCGGAAAGATAAAACAAATGACAGTGCTATTTAAAACGAACAAACTATTTTGAAATCTCCAATTCCATTGAGAAAAAAAGGGGGGAAGAGAAAAACCAAATTTCAGTGTACCATAAAGCTCTCATCTATCGTCACACCTCGGTGGCCTAGATTAATTTCCGAATTTGCTTAACTGTTTTGAATTCCCTGAAGTAGATTTAATTTTTTAAAAGGTACTTTCATAAATCCATATTACTTCATAATATGTATTTACTACTAAAGTAAATATGTTGCAGATGGAAGACAAATACATTACTGTTCTAAATACCTTACGCAGAAGAAAGGCAACACTCAGGTTAACATTATCCATTTCACTGTATAGGCCTTTACAGGATAAATGTTACAAACCTTGAAGGCATATAAGAGCTCGATTAACTTGTGATGGGAAATCTCACGTTACGAAGTTACAAGTGACATTTACCTGAGATCGATAAGCAACTTCTCTTATGCTGATGTTTCTCATCTACTTGAAATCTGTTTGGCTACATCAAAACGTGTACATGCTAAACACCAATGCACGATGATTGGCACGCATATTTGCATACTAGTCACGGGCAAATGCCACACGGTGTAACTTCGTTATGCGGGATTATTCACTACATGTTCGTTGACAAAAATCAATTCATCTTCGACCGCCCTACCTGCCCTAAAATATTTCAACTTGTATTCTGGGAAGCTTGTATATATAGACTATTGGGAGTTAATCGCTGGGACTATTATTTGCTTTCGTTTATGAACTGGAGGGATAATGGAGCAGTTTAAAGATTTGGCATTAGCTAGATCTTAAAACTTGTAATTTTAGACTCAGAATCTCCTAATGCCAGTATAACCTCAACCAAGAACACATGGAGCCAAATAACGCGTTGGTTTTATGAACGTGTGAGTGGGTGACGTCGCCAAGTGGCGAAAACGCGCTTCCCGCCCCGGGCAACCCGAGCGAGCGGGGGGGGGGGAAGTGGCGCGGCCGGACTGGCAATTGTGCCGGCGAGCAAGGGCGCGGCCCAAAACGGACGCTCCTCAGCCATCGTTTGCGCGGGATCCGAGGGCCAACCAGGAGAATCCCTCGGCGCGCGCCGATCAAACTCGCCCCGCCTCGCCCCCTCGCCCGCCGCGCCTCGCCCCGCTCGCCCGCCTCGCCCCGCCTCCGCCGCGCTCGCCCCGCTCGCCCGCCTCGCCCGCCTCGCCCCGCCTCGCCGCCTCGCCCCAGCCGCCCCGCTCGCCCCGCCTCGCCGCCTCTCGCCCCGCTCGCCCGCCTCGCCGTCGCCCCGCTCGCCCTCGCCTCCAGCGCCGCCCGCCTGCCCCGCCCCGCCGGCAGGGCGCCGTCGGCGCCGACCCCATTAAGCCCTTCTCGCCCTCCCCACCCACTTCCCTTTCCGCTTCGCACCGCCACCCGCCTCCACCTCACCCACGCACCGTCCAGTCCGTGCACTTCACTCCTCTGCCGTCCCGTCCCACGCGCTTCGCGCCCTTCAGCACCGGCCCGCACTCATATCAGCTCCGCGCCACCCTGCTCTGCCCCGCTCCGCTGCGCTGCGCTGCGCCTCACCCTACCACGCTCCGCACCATCACGCTCCGCTCCATCCCGTCCCGCCCCGCTCTGAGTCGCCATCCCATCCTGCCCCATCCCATCCTGCTCTGCCCCACTCAACTAACCCCATCCCGCGCCGCCCCGCTCGCCCCGTTCCACCCGCCGGCTGAGCGAACCTCCTTGCCTTCCCCTGTCCCCCCTCCGCTCCCACGAAGGAAGAGACGGAGGCAGGTTTAGGATCTGCTGCAGGTGAAAGACGGAGTTGGGAAGGCAGCACTCCCAAGATGCTGGTGATAGCCGTGGACCGACGAGCAAGTCGATCTGCTGACGCAGCCGGCGGGGAAAAGTTAAGACTCGTGAACGGTTTACGAAGGGCTCAATGCGAAAACTGGTGGAGAAAAAGTGGTAAGTAAAACTGAAGGGCAATAGGACAGAGAAATTTGTGAGTGGAAAAGAACTTAATACACGGGAAAAGTGATGCAGGAGATTGCTACAGGACAATAGAGAAAAGAAGCATGTGTGTGTGTGTGTGTGTGCGCGAGAGCGCATGTGAACGCAATGCGTGTAATGTGTATGTACGCGCGTGGGCATCTCGCATATGTAAAGAGCACTTATGTATGGAAGCTTTTTGTTGGCAGAAGTATGTGGTACAGGAACATGGGGAAAAGAGAAAGCAAAAGGTCGAGTGTCGTCGGGACGAGTAACAATGAAGTGTTGAGAATAAAGTAACACCAAGAATAACGTGGGGAGATCAGAACGTACGAAGGGACGATGGGAAGGAAGAAGCATCGAGAACGGACGTACCACACCGTGGCCATAGAGGCAGCGACAAGCTGTCCCGGGGGCGGCGAAAGCAATCCCAAGAAAGAAGAAGCCCGATAGGGCCCTCAAACCATTAAGACGACCGCTTTGGAAGCTTCTCGCGTTCCAACGGCTATCAGAGGAAGAACCTTGTAGTTTAAGCTTCTCTCAGAAGCTTCTGGTGCTCTCCGGGTGCGTATCTTGAACACACACGGAGCATTTTGAGCCACTACTGAAGGAGAAGAACCTATATTGGTCCATTAAAGTTATCTTTATCCATACTGTAGATGTTCAGAGGTTCAGCGGACGTGATTTAACAATATTATTTGAACCACGTATTCTATATTAAGTTCAGAAAGACTAGAATTTTAAATATTGCAAGGCATTTCATATATATTTATATTTATTCACACACAATACGTAATGCATCGTTTCGAATTTTAATTTCAATCTTTTTCGTACTACAGAGAGCAATGTGCTCCAACACAATCTTTTGAATTCAGAGCCGAAGACAGATTATTGTACGTAATTCTCGGCCGCAGAGGCTTTAAGTTTCAAAACACAAAATTAGAAGGATACACGAAACCTTTTCACCAGAAATTAATAGTTCGAGAAAAATAGGCTGTCAGAGCCGGGCGACGAGGCTCCACTGTCAGAGGCTGCAATGACGGGCGTGAACATTATTCTTGATGGAACTAAACGACGGCTCGGCAAATAAATTCCAGCGGGGGGCACAGGAGAGCATAGGTAATGAAGCGAGAGCATTGAAGTCGGGTCAGCAAAGTTCAAGGGCACGCGCTGCGCGGCGCAGCGCAGAGTAGGGGAGCGAGGGCAATGTGGAAGGGGCACAGGCCGAGGTCACGGCCGATTCTGCGACAATCGTACCGTCAAAAGAAAAAAAGTAAGCAGCAGTTGCATTAAGAAAAACAGACAAATAGTAAAGATAAAGTATTGACCGATTGAGACAATTATCACTGCAATGGGAGGCGATTACGAAGATGATTTGAAGGTCGCAGAAGCGGTGAACTCCCACCGCGTGTGGGAGGCCTCCTTGGCCCCCGATCGCCTGCGGCACCAGCGGCGCGGTAGTTCTCCGTTTCGCCGCCCCACGCCCACTCGGAAACGCGCTGCGTGCGCACTAACCCCTTCCCCTCCCACCAATGAGTCAAAATATACTACATAGAGTGGATGAGTGCCGAGTGAATATACTACATAGAGCGCCGCCATCTTTGTAGCAAATTGATGCAGTGTCTTTTGCGGTCAAAATAGCGCCCTCAGGGCAATTATTCAATATGATAAATTTATGCTATTTGAATTTGATGAAATAAATATCAAAGACTGTGGCAGAAATCAGGACTAAGAAATCACTTGATGTATTTGTGGTTAGATTACATCTATTTTTAGATATATGACGAACATACTGAATGCATTGTGAATATTATTAGTATTCAAATTATAGTTTAAATATATTTTAAGAAAGACAACGATATAGCAATGATATCTGACACAAACAACACGTCGATTCAGTATAACAACAGTTCTATACGCCACCACCAGACCACCACAAATGTTTTCGACTGAAAAAATCATGGCGGCTCCTAGTTCTGCGAGCTTTACCAAGGCTGCTGAAACCGTAGGGTCAGCCACTCTGTAGTATATTCTACCTTGTTAGAAGCTCGCGCTCCGCGAACGGGGTGGCAATAGTTCCGACCGCGACCGCAGAGCGGAGGTGGGAGCGGACGCCGGCTTCATTTTCTCATTACACCTCCCTCCGCACAGCTCCTAGAGGTGGAACTCGAGTCCGCTTCTTGTTCGCTCGAAAAGCCCATTATTTCTTGGGGGATCTTCCTAGCGTAGCCTTTTGCAACTTGATCCTTTACTTTCCGTGATCTAGGTCAAATGGGATTTTTCATTTGTTCGTTAATACTTCGTTACACACGTAAATAGGAAGTGAGATGGCTTGGATCTACGGAAAGTTTATAGGGTCGTGCATTCTCTTCGCGAAGACCATCCAAGGGGAAACATATTTATTCAGAAAATCAAGGTTTGTGAAAACGCGTAATCATTTCAGGTGAGACTCAGGAGTGAATATATTACGTCGTGTGTGATTAAACAAAGCTACATTGCTGCCACTGTTCGAGTGTCCACTGGAAAGACCAGAGCCCATATATCTGCCTACTAAACTGTTTAACGTATCAAGAGGGTTTTAAATCAAGCTCCAACAATGTCCTGCAAAAAACGGAAGAAATCTGCTTCTGGAATCCAATTTACTCGGCGTATCGAGCGTCCGGCGGCCTCCACCACCCCTACCATCAGACTCGTTCTCGAGGATTCCGCCCCCGCACGACTACCCTCTCTTGGCACTCGCCCCTCCCACATTCCCCTCCACACGCAAATCCCTCTCGCGCCTGCATCTGCACAATCTCTGCCTCATTCTGCCCCGCCTCTCCACCCGGCTTCCCCACCAGGCTTTATACTGCATCACCTCCACGCCACCCCCCTTCATTACACTCCCCAGTTTTAATTTAGTTTATATCAATCCGTGACTTGTCGCTTTTCACACTCTCTGCCGTTCCTATTTCAAGAACACTCCCACATTACACCTCTTCTATATAATCCGTCTTCCACCTCGTGTTCTGCTCTTCCCAACCGAACTTCTGTTCCCCACTCATTCATCCTCCTTCCCATTCGCACCTTTTCTCATTTCTCGCGTGGGCGCGCGCGCATCGCGTCGCGTTGTGTCGCGCCGCGCCGCCTCGCCCCGCCCCGGAGCGGAGCCGGGACAGTTCCATATTGGGCGCCGTGGCGGGCGACGCGGAGGGGGCCGCCCGGAGGGGCGATGGCCGCTCCACCTTTCATCGCGTGTCGCGGAGTCCCCGGGGCGCCCCGTCGCCCTGCATCACCCCCGGGCACCCTGCTCTCGCGCCGGCAGTACGTGCCACGAAACTCGATAGCTCGCCTCGCGGCCCGCGCCCGCTCCGTCTTCCGACCCATTTGCACTCCCGAGCCTCCGCGTTTCATGCCTCGTTCACATATGCGAAGCCGAGGCCCGCAACCCAATTTTGCAATGTGCCTTCGGCATGCTCAGGGTTATCTGTACTTTTATTTAGTATACTTTTATATCAACCCTCAAATACAGTACGTTGCCATCGGATTCAAAATTTGCAGACTATTTACATAAACCTCTTTCGCGGAAGTTTTGTGATAATTATTCCTGTTTACAGCGATAGCTTTGAATTTTCATGGTCTGAAAGTCACCCGTTGCAGATATTTCTTTCTTTCAAAGAGCTATCATGAATTCAGTCTCGTATTGACAATATTAGAGCGAGTGTTCAATATGCTTATGTCAAGCTTTGTGATAATTTAGGTATATTTTTTAAATATCTCTAAGTGTTTCTAACGAATACCAATACTCTCTTCGTTTGGTTCACTCTACTTTTTCATTAAGTTTTTGATCGTATCTTAATCATATAACGTCAGTAGTGAAGGAGGAGCGCATCTTATCTGTTTTAAGTCGTACCTAATCCCACATAGTCACAAAGCGATAGGTGTTTGCGCAGGAAATATCGGATTAATGTCTACGATTAGCTTGAACTAGACTGAACTAGATTTTTTAAGGTTGAACTGAATTGCCACTGTTGATAAGCTACCAAGGGTATGGTTTACATTAGTTTCAGGGTGACATGTTCCCTATCTTACCGTTTCTGCAGTTTTATCACGATACCTTAAAAGCAAACAATGTAAATTTTCCTTGGATTAAGAGAAATTACAATCTATTCATATTGTAAAATAACAAGTAAGTCAAAGCATTTATGGATTCAATTTTTAATACCACAAACAAATAATATATTTTGACAATTAAGAATAATTTGTCGATTTTTGGTATATCACGCATTTAATTGTCTCTTGCTTCTATACCCGAATAATAAAGAAATTGACTCCAAACGCCATGAACATTTTACGTTATTGAAAATAGTATTTAAAGATAGTCTACTTTGGAGAAATTCTTATTATGATTCAAAGGACCCATAGCCAAATTCACTTCCAGATATTCTGCCTTGAAACTGATGACAACATTCAATCAGAAATTTCGTTTCCGCCACCTCCTTGCGGGGTAGAGCCTCCAGGACTACACGAAAGGAAAAGCGCGGATGTATCAGTTTGAACAGCACCATTTAACATTAGGCAATATGTAAGTCTCTTTTCAATTCAATAGATAGTAGTAGCAAATTCATGCCAGACAATAAAATTGCATAATATATATTTTATTGAACCAAAATGCTATTAATGAATTATAATCGACCAAGAATATTAAATTCACCATAAAGAACCTGATTAGAAAGTGTGACTTTCACAGAATGCATTTTCCAAGAGGTCCGTAGGAAAGACCCTTTAAGTCATGTTCTCACTCAGTGGAGACTGTTGAGAATTTTTTAATGATCCAGACTATTTATGCGATGTTTAGCTACGGTTAGAAGAAAATTGGGGTAGGTTACAAGAAATTTTGTTCATTAGAAATTTGTTTTATGGATCGTTCTCCGAGACTTACATCGTGGGAAAGCAGAAAATCGGAATATACACATAATGAACTCGCCATCAAAATACCTTACTACAAAAACAACAATCAATTTGTTTCTAAAATTTCCTTTCGCCGTGATCTCAGTTCGAGACCACCTCTGAACGCAAAGCGCGCGCTCGTTTATTGCTGCCTGACAACCAACTACACCGAAATCGATTTTTAAATGTGGCTCTAATTACAAGTCAGAAACGACTGTCGAAGTCTGCCAAACATTATGGAGCCAGCGCACTTGGACAAAAACGACTCCTTTAAAAAGAAAGATAGTGCCTAACAGGTTTAGGAACTCATGCTTCACAGACCACGCGCGGCGGAAGATGGTCGAAGGTCTTCCACTTCTCAGCTGGAGTGTAACCTGTCGCAATGCGTGACGCTACATATCGCGGCGCACACTTGTTCCATATGAACCAGACGGCGTGCGCAAAAACAAAACGATAATTACACACTTTAGCTTTAAAGAGCGGGATAATTAATACTTTTCGAGACGGAATGGTTTTGTAGCGATAAATCAGTGCGGTTTTTTAACCGAGGTTAATAGCAGACCTTTCAATGAAATAAAATAACCATCAACCTGTAAATGAAATATTATATTTCTTCGCGAGGATTCCCAATCGAGGACAATGCAAAGTAATGATAAGAAGTAAGGATTGTGAAATTTAGAAAAGTGAAAACCATGAATTATGATTAAATACTTCTTTATTGGAGAGGTATTTTTAGCATTACAAATATTTGAATAAAATGTATCAATCTATTTTATATTTATTATATTAGTAAGTTTTGTTGACTTATTTAAAAGTGTATTTAAATATGTTTTTATTTTTCAGTTAATTGTGGGATTCAGAATTATTAACAATTATTGCCTGAAGTTGCTGTGCAACTGACCCGGAGGTCCTAGGTTTCTAGTCCCGATAGTGGCAAGATTTTCGACACTAACAAAATCAGGTCAAATACTAGGTCAAATTCAGCCCCTTTCTGGAGGAGTATTCTATCGGCCGGCACTTCTGAACGTTAGATTTCCATGCTTTCTGCGATCAACACCAGGTGAATGCCAATGATATAGTATGCTAACAAGCGGCCCACGGACCGCCCGTGATATTTCCCTTCTCTAGCTTGCTTTATCCTCTCTCTCTCTCTGAATCTCTCTGTATCTCTCTCACACACATACTCACATGCACTACATTGCCACACATGCCATGAGAGCATGTCGGGAGCTTAGAGGTTGTTGCCGTTGCATCGGTACCTCACTGGTGCGAGATGTTTAGTAGGAAAAACCTCAAGCCGATGGGTAGGTCGGCGCCGGATTTCGCCAACCAGAGTGGGAAAAATCACCGCCACCTTCCGCGATAAAGACATGCACTACACTACGGAACAAATGATACCTTAGCAGTTGACGCGCCCGGGATTACATTAATTATTCCACTGCCTGAAGTTAAAAATATATACCACTCTTCCCTACTTTGTTTCCTTTTATTAATTATGATCACGAATATAAATTATCCCTAATTTTTAGTAATAGCATTTATTTGCTATTATTTTATTCTTCATATTTTAAATCTATGTACCAGATTTGATGATTGCGAATCTGTCGAACGATGATTGAATAGATAAAAATATTAGCAGCACCTTTATTCAAATTTTGGAATGCCAACAATACCTCTCTCATAAGCAAGTATTTTTACTCTCTTAGATTTAAATTTTGTTTCACCTTTCTTAATTCATCGAAACAGTGAACTATGTATTCCGCGGACTTGTCGCGTTTGTGTTTTGTCGCCGCGCTTCGACTCGCGCCTGCGCACCGGCTGAACTCGTTTCGCAGGGCTGCCAACCGCGCCCCGCTCAGCAACGTCATGCGTGAGGCACTCCTGTTATTTATGTACTTATTATTGCCGCTGCCGTGTCCCGACGAGCTGCGTGAGAGTCTTGGCCGTGTGTTTCTGCAAGCTCAGTCGCAAAGCGGCGCACAGAGAATGGAGATTCTAACGCGAGATTATGTTCGTGTTATATGCGCACACATTTATCACTCCAGGAACATGAATTTCCTGGCGTACAGAATTGAATTTCTTCATATGTGTCGTGTTAAGACGCAGGCTCTGCTGCTATTTTTAGTACTTCCAGAACAACGTGAAAGAAACCCGCTGGGTGCAGCATTCCCAACATTCGTGAAGTTTATTTGCACGATTGTCAACGGAAGCGTTCCACGCTTTGAAGTCACGTCTAAAGAGTGTCACTACTAAAAGTATTTGGAAAGAAACCATCTGCTTACATGCACTTGGCGCGGCAACACGTATTCGCAGAAATATCAAGCTATTGAGGGGGAAAAGCTACACGTGCGACTAACATAATGACACTTATCAGTCAGAAACTATTCATTAATACGACTGTTTGGTGTGAATACAGATTAATTTTAATTCCGAGAAGTATTGAGACTATGAAAAAACCAAACATAGTTAATTTCTCGATTGTGGGAACATGTTCAAAATAATGTGGCGGTGGCGTGGCGGTGGCGTGGCGGTGGCGTGGCGGTCTGCGTGGAGCGGCGTGGAGGCGGGGGCCGTAGGGGTGGAGGCGGCGTGAGGCGGCGTGGAGGCGGCGTGGAGGCGGCGTGGAGGCGGCGTGGAGCGGCGTGGAGGCGGCGTGGAGGCGGCGTGGAGGCGGCGTGGAGGCGGCGGCGCGTGGAGGCGGCGTGGAGGCGGCGTGGAGGCGGCGGTGGAGGCGGCGTGGAGCGGCGTGGAGGCGGCGTGGAGGCGGCGTGGAGGCGGCGTGGAGGCGGCGTGGAGGCGGCGTGGAGGCGGCGTGGAGGCGGCGTGGAGCGGCGTGAGGCGGCGGTGGAGGGGCGTGGAGCGGCGTGGAGCGCGTGGAGGCGGCGTGGAGGGCGGCGTGGAGGCGGCGTGGGAGGCTGCGTGGAGGCGGCGTGGAGGCGGCGTGGAGGCGGCGTAGGCGCGTGGAGCGCTGGAGGCGGCGTGAGCGCGTGGAGGCGGCTGGAGGCGGCGTGGAGCGGCGTGGAGGCGTGGAGGGCGTGGAGTCGGCGTGGAGGCGGCGTGGAGGGGCGTGAGGTGCGTGGAGGTGCGTGGATGCGTGAGTGGGGGGGAGGCTGGAGGTGGCGTGGAGTGGTGGGTGGCGTGGAGGTGGCGTGGGCGTGGTGTGGGTGGCGTGGGCGACGCGTGGGAGTGCTTGGGTCTTCCCTGTCTGACTTGCACACGTACCAGCCGTGGAAGGAGGACCGTGAGGGAGGACCGTGGAGGGAGGACCGTGGAGGAGGACCAGGTGAAGGGAGGACCGTAGAGGGAGGACCGTGGAGGGAGGACCGTGGAGGGAGGACCGTAGGGAGGGAGACCGGAGGAGGAACCGGTGAAGGGAGGACCGTGGAGTGAGGAGACCGTGGAGGGAGGACCGGGGGGAGGAGGGCAACCGTGGATGAGGAGGACCGTGGAGGGAGGACCGTGGAGGGAGGACCGTGGAGGCGAGACCGTGAGGGAGACCGTGGGGAGGACCGTGCAGGGAGGACCGATGGAGGAGGACCGTGGAGGAGGACCGTAGGAGGGAGGAGGAACCGTGGAGGAGACCGTGGAGGGAGGACCGTGGAGGGAGGACCGTGGAGGAGGAACCGTGGACGTGGACGGACCGTGGAGGGAGGACCGTGGAGGGAGACCGTGGAGGAGAGACCGGTGGAGGGAGGACCGTGGAGGACCTGAGGGAGGAACCGTGGAGGAGGACCGTGGGCGAGGACCGGTGGAAGGACCGTTGGAGGGAGGACCGTGGAGGGAGGACCGTGGAGGGAGGACCGTGGAGGGAGGACCGTGGAGGGACGAGAGGCGCGAGGAGGGGCGTTCACGCTCCATGTCCTCCGTCGCGGCGTTCATCGAAACCAACGAGCCAAAAACTCGCGACAACAGCTGCGCGTCTCAGGCCGCGACCGCCTCCGCAATAAAAAAAAGTTCCGCTAAAAACAGCATTTGCGCTCCGTGAAACTTTCTCTGCTACGCAGAAGCCACAGCGAGGACGCGCGTACATTCCGGCTCGTCTGCGCTGCCTCCCGGAGCACCTGCCTCTTCCATATGTCACGTTGCAAATGTAGCCAGTAGGGCGATATTAGTGGTTTACGGTCGTTTACGAACGAGGTAATGGGACATTAGTGTCAATTCCGTTCACTTGCTATCGATTTACACACTGTTCGTTCAGAAGAAGCCATTTTTGTAAGTTGTGAAGTGAAGAGTTCTGAATTGTCTCTTCTAAATATTGAAGGGTATCGATTTTAAGCCATTATAATTCTAATAATTTATTATTTCATTTTTTGTAGGCTTTGGTAACGAAAGTTTTATTGTGAGCCCAAAGCTCTGAATACAATTCGAAACCACTTACATCAGGAAGTGTATCACCACTTGGGTTTCAAGGCGTTGGCAACTGTCGGAAAGGATGGTATTTCCAATAACACCTCGCTGGTATGTGGGAATCAGAGAGATACAAATAAGTCTCTCCAATAGTTTCAGTAATAGCAGTGTGCAACCGGTATCTTCATATTGTTGAGATGAGAGAACAATCACGTATCATTTATATTGTTCGGATTAAATTAACATAAGAATCAGTATTAGTTATGGGATTTCCATTTCGTATATAGTTGACTGTGAATGCAATGCAATGCAATGCACAATTTTAACAAATTAAGTCATGAAATTAATAATTGATGCTTACAATATTGACATTTGCAGCTCTTGTTTAGATGCAATATGTGCGCTGAGCATTCTATGAACACTGGATACTAACTACTAGCATTGTAAGAGATTCGAGACTTGTACAATGTGAAAATGTAACTTGTAGCTGTACTTGTAGAAAATGTTAAAATAGATATAGAGAGTTCTTGAAGGAAATCTAGAAAATTTGTAACGGACCTATACCACGGACAGATGCATAATGTGGCACGGCTGTTAAAAATACGTCTGAACCGGTTGAATTTCCTCGCTTTGTCTATTAATTTAGAAAAGTAATCGCGTCAATGTTAGGCGCAAAACTACGTTCTACCACATATCAATTTACAGTGTGGACACAGTTTTACACAGATAAGGAATATTAATTTTCTCGACTACGCCCAGAATAGAAATCGGCGAGTCCACTCAGGAAGAGGTTCAACACTCCGTACAAGTTATAACCCAACGTTAGTCATAACAGATAATAACGACCCCTTTCGCAACAAGCAGAACATCTCCAGCATGATTAGAGAGGCAATCTCCTCTGTGTATTTCGTTTAATGGAGTAAACATCTCTTCTCGGTAAGGATAATGCACATAAACAGAATAACCATTTGCCCGTTATCACAAACGCTAACAAGCTCCGGGGCAAGGGGGTTGGGGACTGACTAGTAGCCACTGCAACGCCAACGAAGCTACTTCACAGGCGCCCACCCTCCCCCAGCCCCAAGTTCAAGACGGCGGCATCAGGGCGCGCGGATTCCCGGGGCCGTTCGCGTTCGACGCGGGCGAAGCGCCGCCCCTCGCCGCGCCGCCAATTCCCCCTTCACGGCCGAAGGAAGGCGAAAACTTTTTCGCGGCCAATTTCTGGCGGAGTCGTGGCCGGACGCACGCATGCATATTCTGGCGCCGCCGGGGGCGAACGCGCCATGGAAGACAGAGGCTGGAACAGAAATGGAGGAGGAGGATGAGGGGCTGCGAAACAAGCGGGAAATGAACGACAGAGAGAGCAAGCGGGAAGCGGTGGAGTGAGACAAGGGACAGAAGTGCTCTGATGCAACTTGGAGGAGGAATGGTGATGGTAGGAGCGGAGTTTGTTGTGGAGACAGACACGCTGAGGACTATAATATTTGAAAAGACATGGATGGATGAACGAAATAGACGAGCAGTAATTGAGCGCAAGTAGAATCGGAGTGACGAGGAAGCACGTCTGTGGAATAGAGAAGATGGAATTAATCAAACTCCGACACCAAAAGAAAGATGCGAGAAGTCAGAAAAACAGAGAAATGAGACTAGTAAAAGGGAGGAACAAACAAGAAGAATACTTGGAGAAAGATAAACAAGTGAGAAGAAAGAATTAGAATGTAAAGGAAGCAAGAGGGAGATGGGGAACGTGAAAATGAGTTAAAATAAAGTAAACGAGGAAATGCATGCGAACACTGCGGATTGCTATAGGAAAGAGCAGGTCAGTGGGCGTGTGCGCGTTCCCGCGAGGGCGGGAGGGGTCGCCACGCGTGGGAACAGTCGACGCCGCGATAGCGCCCAGCGGAAAGGAGAGACGCAACGGGCAGGAGGGGGGAGGGGAGG
>BOPP01000071.1:5586412-5609398 GCA_017312745.1 Gryllus bimaculatus | reverse complement strand
CATAATATATATTTTATTGAACCAAAATGCTATTAATGAATTATAATCGACCAAGAATATTAAATTCACCATAAAGAAACCTGATTAGAAAGTGTGACTTTCACAGAATGCATTTCCAAGAGGTCCGTAGGAAAAGCCCTTTAAGTCATGTTCTCACTCAGTGGAGACTGTTGAGAATTTTTAATGATCCAGACTATTTATGCGATGTTTAGCTACGGTTAGAAGAAAATTGGGTAGTTACAAGAAATTTTGTTCATGGAAAATGTTTTATGGATCGTTCTCCGAGACTTACATCGTGGGAAAGCAGAAAATCGGAATATACAATAATGAACTCGCATCAAAATACCCTTACTACAAAAACAACAATCAATTTGTTTCTAAAATTTCCTTTTGCCGTTGATCTCAGTTCGAGACCACCTCTGAACGCAAAGCGCGCGCTCGTTATTGCTGCCTGACAACCAACTACACCGAAATCGATTTTTAAATGTGGCTCTAATTACAAGTCAGAAACGACTGTCGAAGTCTGCCAAACATTATGGAGCCAGCGCACTTGGACAAAAACGACTCCTTTAAAAAGAAAGATAGTGCCAACAGGTTTAGGAACTCATGCTTCACAGACCACGCGCGCGGAAGATGGTCGAAGGTCTTCCACTTTCTCAGCTGGAGTGTAACCTGTCGCATGCGTGACGCTACATATCGCGGCGCACACTTGTTCCATATGAACCAGACGGCGTGCGCAAAAACAAAACGATAAATTACACACTTTAGCTTTAAAGAGCGGGATAAAATTAATACTTTTCGAGACGGAATGGTTTTGTAGCGATAAATCAGTGCGGTTTTTTAACCGAGGTTAATAGCAGACCTTTCAATGAAATAAAATACCATCAACCTGTAAATGAAATATTATATTTCTTCGCGAGGATCCAATCGAGGACAATGCAAAGTAATGATAAGAAGTAAGGATTGTGAAATTTAGAAAAGTGAAAACAGAATTATGATTAAATACTTCTTATTGAGAGGTATTTTAGCATTACAAATATTTGAATAAAATGTATCAATCTATTTTTAATTTATTATATTAGTTAGTTTTTTTGACTTATTAAAAGTGTATTTAAATATGTTTTATTTTTCAGTTAATTGTGGGATTCAGAATTATTAACAATTATTGCCTGAAGTTGCTGTGCAACTGACCCGGAGGTCCTAGGTTTCTAGTCCCATAGTGCAAGATTTTCGACACTAACAAAATCAGGTCAAATACTAGGTCAAATTCAGCCCCTTTCTGGAGGAGTATTCTATTTCGGCCGGCACTTCTGACGTTAGATTCCATGCTTTCTGCGATCAACACCAGGTGAATGCCAATGATATAGTATGCTAACAAGCGGCCCACGGACCGCCCGTGATATTTCCCTTTCTAGCTTGCTTTATCCTCTCTCTCTCTCTGGAATCTCTCTGTATCTCTCTCACACACATACTCACATGCACTACATTGCCACACATGCCATGAGAGCATGTCGGGAGCTTAGAGGGTGTTGCGTTGCATCGGTACCTCACTGGTGCGAGATGTTTAGTAGGAAAAACCTCAAGCCGATGGTAGGTCGGCGCCGGATTTCGCCAACCAGAGTGGGAAAAATCACCGCCACTTCCGCGATAAGACATGCCACTACACTACGGAACAAATGATACCTTAGCAGTTGACGCGCCCGGGATTACATTAATTATTCCACTGCCTGAAGTTAAAAAATATATACCACTCTTCCCTACTTTGTTTCCCTTTATTAATATGATCACGAATATAAATTATCCCTAATTTTTAGTAATAGCATTTATTTGCCATTATTTTATTCTCATATTTTAAATCTATGTACCAGATTTGATGATTGCGAATCTGTCGAACGCATGAGTTGAATAGAGAAAAATATTAGCAGCACCTTTATTCAAATTTTGGAAAATGCCAACAATACCTCTCTCATAAGCAAGTATTTTTACTCTCTTAGATTTAATTTTGTTTCACCTTTCTTAATTCATCGAAACAGTGAACTATGTATTCCGCGACTTTGCGCGTTTGTTGTTTGTCGCCGCGCTTCGACTCGCGCCTGCGCACCGGCTGAACTCGTTTCGCAGGGCTGCCAACGCGCCCCGCTCAGCAAACGTCATGCGTGAGGCACTCCTGTTATTTTAGTTACTTATTATTGCCGCTGCCGTGTCCCGACGAGCGCGTGAGAGTCTTGGCCGGTGTGTTCTGCAAGCGCAGTCGCAAAGCGGCGCACAGAGAATGGAGATTCTAACGCGAGATTATGTTCGTGTTATATGCGCACACATTTATCACTCCAGGAACATGAATTTCCTGGCGTACAGAATTGAATTTCTTCATATGTGTCGTGTTAAGACGCAGGCTCTGCTGCTATTTTTAGTACTTCCAGAACAAACGTGAAAGAAACCCTGGGTGCAGCATTCCCAAACATTCGTGAAGTTATTTGCACGATTGTCAACGGAAGCGTTCCACGCTTGAAGTCAGCGTCTAAAGAGTGTCACTACTAAAAAGTATTGGAAAGAAAACCATCTGCTTACATGCACTTGGCGCGGGCAAACACGTATTTCGCAGAAATATCAAGCTATTGAGGGGGAAAAAGCTACACGTGCGACTAACATAATGACACTTATCAGTCAGAAACTATTCATTAATACGACTGTTTTGGGTGAATACAGATTAATTTTAATTCCGAGAAGTATTGAGACTATGAAAAAAACCAAACATAGTTAATTCTCGATTGTGGAACATGTTCAAAATAATGTGGCGTGGCGTGGCGGTGGCGTGGCGGTGCGTGGCCGGTGGCGTGGCGGTGGCGTGGCGGTGCTGGCGTGGAGGCGGCGTGGAGGCGGCGTGGAGGCGGCGTGAGGCGGCGTGGAGGCGGCGTGGAGGCGGCGTGGACGCGGCGGCGTGGAGGCGGCGTGGAGGCGGCGTGGAGGCGGCGTGGAGCGGCGTGGAGGCCGGCCGTGGAGGCGGCGTGGAGGCGGCGTGGAGGCGGCGGTGGAGGCGGCGTGGAGGCGGCGTGGAGGCGGCGTGGAGGCGGCGTGGAGGCGGCGTGGAGGCGCGTGGAGCGGCGTGGAGGCGGCGTGGAGGCCGGCGTGGAGCGGCGTGAGGCGGCGGTGGAGGCGGCGGTGGACGCGGCGTGGAGGCGCGTGGAGGCGGCGTGGAGGGCGGCGTGGAGGCGGCGTGGAGGCGTGCGTGGAGGCGGCGTGGAGGCGGCGTGGAGGCGGCGTGGGCGTGGAGCGCTGGAGGCGGCGTGAGCGCGTGGCAGGCGGCTGGAGGCGGCGTGGAGGCGGCGTGGAGGCGCTGGAGGGGCGTGGAGTCGGCGTGGAGGCGGCGTGGAGGGGCGTGAGGTGCGTGGAGGTGCGTGGATGGCGTGTGGGGGAGGAGGCTGGAGGTGGCGTGGAGTGGTGGGTGGCGTGGAGGTGGCGTGGGCGTGGGTGTGGTGTGGCGTGGGCGACGCGTGGGAGTGGCTTGGGTCTTCCCTGTCTGACTTGCACACGTACCAGCCGTGGAAGGAGGACCGTGAGGGAGGACCGTGGAGGGAGGACCGTGGAGAGGACCGTGAAGGGAGGACCGTGAGGGAGGACCGTGGAGGGAGGACCGTGGAGGGAGGACCGTGGAGGGAGGACCGTGAGGGAGACCGTGGAGGGAGGACCGTGAGGGAGGACCGGGGAGGAGGACCGTGGAAGGAGGACCGTGGAGGGAGGACCGTGGAGGGAGGACCGTGGAGGGAGGACCGTGAGGGAGACCGTGAGGGAGGACCGTGAGGGAGGACCGTGGAGGAGGACCGTGGAGGAGGACCGTGGAGGAGAGGAACCGTGGAGGAGACCGTGGAGGGAGGACCGTGGAGGGAGGACCGTGGAGGAGAACCGTGGAGGAGGACCGTGGAGGGAGGACCGTGGAGGGAGACCGTGGAGGGAGACCGTGGAGGCGAGGACTGAGGGGAACCGTGGAGGAGGACCGTGGGGAGGACCGGTGGAAGGACCGTGGAGGGAGGACCGTGGACGTGGAGGAGGACCGTGGAGGGAGGACCGTGGAGGGAGGGACCGTGGAGGGAGGACCGTGGAGGAGGACCGTGGAGGAGGACCGTGGAGGGGAGGACCGTGGAGGAGGACCTGGAGGGACGAGCAGGCGCGAGGAGGGCGTTCACGCTCCATGTCCTCCGTCGCGGCGGTCATCGAAACCAACGAGCCAAAAACTCGCGACAACAGCTGCGCGTCTCAGGCCGCGACCGCCTCCGCAATAAAAAAAAGTTCCGCTAAAAACAAGCATTGCGCTCCGTGAAACTTTCTCTGCTACGCAGAAGCCACAGCGAGGACGCGCGTACATTCCGGCTCGTCTGCGCTGCCTCCCGGAGCACCTGCCTCTTCCATATGTCACGTTGCAAATGTAGCCAGTAGGGCGATATTAGTGTTACGTCGTTACGAACGAGGTAATGGCGACATTAGTGTCAATTCCGTTCACCTTGCTATCGATTTACACACTGTTCGTTCAGAAGAAGCCATTTTTTTGTAAGTTGTGAAGTGAAGAGTTCTGAATTGTCTCTTCTAAATATTGAAGGGTATCGATTTTAAGCCATTATAATTCTAATAATTTATTATTTCATTTTTTTGTAGGCTTGGTAACGAAAGTTTTATTTGAGCCCAAAGCTCTGAATCACAATTCGAAACCACTTTCATCAGGAAGTGTATCACCACTGGGTTTCAAGGCGTTGGCAACTGTCGGGAAAGGATGGTATTTCCAATAACACCTCGCTGCGTGTGGAATCAGAGAGATACAAATAAGTCTCTCAATAGTTTCAGTAAAGCAGTGTTGCAACCGGTATTCATATTGTTGAGATGAGAGAACAATCACGTATCATTTATATTGTTCGGATTAAATTAACATAAGAATCGTATTAGTTATGGGATTTCCAATTTCGTATATAGTTGACTGTTGAATGCAATGCAATGCAATGCACAATTTTAACAAATTAAGTCATGAAATTAATAATTGATGCTTACAATATTGACATTTGCAGCTCTTGTTTAGATGCAATATGTGCGCTGAGCATTCTATGAACACTGGATACTAACTAGCTAGCATTGTAAGAGATTCGAGACTTGTACAATGCTGAAAATGTAACTTGTAGCTGTACTTGTAGAAAATGTTAAAATAGATATAGAGATTCTTGAAGGAAATCTAGAAAATTTGTAACGGACCTATACCACGGACAGATGCATAATGTGGCACGGCTGTAAAAATACGTCTGAACGGTTGAATTTCCTCGCTTTGTCTATTTAATTAGAAAAGTAATCGCGTCAATGTTAGGCGCAAAAACTACGTTCTACCACATATCAATTTACAGTGTGGACACAGTTTTACACAGATAAGGAATATTAATTTTCTCGACTACGCCCAGAATAGAAATCTCGGCGAGTCCACTCAGGAAGAGGTTCAACACTCCGTACAAGTTATAACCCAACGTTAGTTCATAACAGATAATAACGACCCCTTTCGCAACCAAGCAGAACATCTCCAGCATGATTAGAAAGCAATCTCCTCTTGTGTATTTCGTTTAATGGAGTAAACATCTCTTCTCGTAAGGATAATGCACATAAACAGAATAACCATTTGCCCGTTATCACAAACGCTAACAAGCTCCGCAAGGGGTTGGGGACTGACTAGTAGCCACTGCAACGCCAACGAAGCTACTTCACAGGCGCCCACCCTCCCCAGCCCCAAGTTCAAGACGGCGCATCAGGGCGCGCGGATTCCCGGGGCCGCTTCGCGTCGACGCGGGCGAAGCGCCGCCCCTCGCCGCGCCGCCAATTCCCCTTCACGGCCGAAGGAAGGCGAAAACTTTTTCGCGCAATTTCTGGCGGAGTCGTTGGCCGGACGCACGCATGCATATTCTGGCGCCGCGCGGGGCGAACGCCGGCCATGGAAGACAGAGGCTGGAACAGAAATGGAGGAGGAGGATGAGGGCTGCGAAACAAGCGGGAAATGAACGACAGAGAGAGCAAGCGGGAAGCGGTGGAGTGAGACAAGGACAGAAGTGCTCTGATGCAACTTGGAGAGAATGGTGATGCGTGGTAGGAGCGGAGTTTGTTGTGGAGACAGACACGCTGAGGACTATAATATTTGAAAAGACATGGATGGATGAACGAAATAGACGAGCAGTAATTGAGCGCAAGTAGAATCGGAGTGACGAGGAAGCACGTCTGTGGAAGAGAGAAGATGGAATTAATCAAACTCCGACACCAAAAGAAAGATGCGAGAGTCAGAAAAACAGAGAAATGAGACTAGTAAAAGAGGAAAACAAACAAGAAATTACTTGGAGAAAGATAAACAAGTGAGAAGAAAGAATTTAGAATGTAAAGGAAGCAAGAGGGAGATGGGAACTGAAATGAGTTAAAATAAAAGTAAACGAGAAATGCAAGGCGAACACCTGCGGATTGCTAAGAAGAGCAGGTCAGTGGGCGTCGTGCGCGTTCCCGCGAGCGGCGGAGAGGGTTCGCCACGCGTGGAACAGTCCGACGCCGCGATAGCGGCCCAGCGGAAAGGAGAGACGCAACGGCAGGAGGGGGGAGGAGGAGGTGGGGAGGGCGTCTTAGGGAGCGTCGATTTCCATGTCAATGCTCCTCGCTCGCCGCCGCCGCCGCGCGCCGGCCGCCGCCGCGCCGCCGCCGCCGCCAAGGCCGTGATCGCGCGTGCAGCACCGCAGATTCGCCCTGCTAGCACGCCTGCGCTCCCCCCCCATTGCCCTGCCCTGCCCTGCCCTGCCCTGCCCTGCCCTGCCCTGCCCTGCCCGCCCTGCCCTGCCCTGCCCTGCCCTGCCTCTGCCAAAATCTGTCTGCCTCTGTCCCTCTCACACACTTCTCAAGGGATCCGGCGCTTACCCCATCGTATATCTCTCGACTCTATCCTCAAATCCCAGGAAAACTATCTTGCTACTTCATTAACGTGTCCAAGCTTGAACTGAATTTTCATTTAAACAAGTAACGCCACATTTTTCGGAATTTTATCACTTATTTTTGTATCTCATTTCATATTCAATTGCATATTTAGTTCCCGTTGGCAAGAATGTTGAAATTAAAAATTACAAATTTATGGAAGGTTAACTCGTGAGTAGCCCATTGGATACTCTAATTTAGTAGGCCTAATTCAAACTTCTAATACAGCATTCACATATTCCACATGCACGTTAGTACTAGCAGAACTACTAGATACCAAAAAATACTTCTACAGCAACGTTACAAACAACATACACGTTAATATCTAGCGATTTTATGTGCAATTACGTATAAATAGGTGGATCCTTGCGAACATTCTGCGCTTCGTAAATAATTACTCGAATTTCAAATTTGGAGATCGCTTCATTCGAACTTCACAACTCCAACAACTTCAAGTTGTTCACCTTGCAAGAGTTATTAGTAGAAACGATACCTTCAACCGAAATATACTATCGCCAGGTACGCCCAAATGATAAAATGCGTCCATTTGGACGTCACTCTTTTTCTTCTACTAATGCCCTATTATCGTATTTCGTAAATGGGAGAAATGTAAAAACATTGACGTCGACGTGAGCTAAGCATGACGTAGAGATCACGAGGGGGAAAGAAATCACGGAATTTGGCTGAACAGCAATCTGTGCGAATTACGTTCTTTGCCTGGCCCTCAGGGCCCCGCTGGTAACGAATGTAAACAACCTCTTCTCGCCGCTCCCCCTCTTCCACGACTCTCATTAGAACGAGATTCATTTAGCCCTGGGCGCGAATTCTAAAGCGCTTCAGACAGACAGTGCGGCGTTCGGTGCGTCCCGCATCGCCCCTACGGCAGTCACTCTTCTACAGTAATCCTAAATCACCCACTATTAGAACGAGATTATCATGGAAAGTAGACCTAACGGACATCAAGAACTACAACTGCAATTAATGGAATGTGATGAATTTGTCTATTTCATGTATTTATTTTCATTATTCTTCATATATCTTATCACGGTCATTGATGACTTGAAGCTTGAAACTTGAAATTGTCGCCTTTAGGCTCGAAACTATACACTAATTACTCGTTTTCATCAACCGATCTCCAAATAAAAAAGGAACTATACTAATAATACTACTACAAATAATAATAATAAGTCAGCCCCGTGGTGGAGACTGTTGCGGCAGCCGAGGAGGCTGCAGGTTCCAGTCTTGCGTAGACATGGTCGTATTTATGATTGTCCCTTCATCATCATCCTTTCATCTCAAAAAGGAATAATGATAATAATAATAATAATAATAATAATAATAATAATAATAATAATAATAAATTACCCTAAGAATGGAAGAATGAATAGGTGTTTGCATTGAATAATTCGATTCGCAGTGTTTGTGGAGTGAAGATTTAGCAGCGCACTCGTATCTCAGCCCTTAGGCCTCAGGCCATGAATAAGGTTTTTATTTGTAAAAAATAATATACTACAATTTTTCTTATTTAATTACTAACGTTGAAGTAGTTTCTATTCCCACTGTTCTACAAGTATAAAGGAGTGCATAGCAGTATCCCAAGAACGTAGACAACGTTTTGAGGTACCTCACTAAATTATTATTATTATTATTATTAGAACGGGACTTTGTTTTTTACAAAGGAAACGGACCTGGAGGAAATCATCTATTTCCAAATTTGTGACTTGCTTTTTCAAGACATTAAATTCTCTTGATACCTCACAAAAGTGAGAAGTATATTTACAATTCTATAAGACGTGCTTTAAGAACGTACTGCATTATAAAGTATCGGAAGTGCAGATTTATTGTTTTCTAAACGGGTATAAACACATCTTTAAGTCATCTTAGAATATTCATAATTTTTTATAATAAAGTTAAGATCGATTGAATTTTTCCTTTATTATGTTATTTCTCAGGAGTTACGCTAATGGAAGATCAATTTGTAGCAATATAAACATATTAATATTTAATTCAAAACGCCAGACAATGAGTGGGCTCAGGCAACGCAAGCCATTGTTCTGCTGAGCACGCGAGACGCGGCGTGGGGCGGGGCGACCGCCGGGCTGCCACCGCTTCCGAGACCGTCGCCGCCACTACGGGAGCCGCCTGCGGTCTGCAGCTTAGTGACGTCACAGTGCCCACGTGGATTACACCGGCGGCGGCCGAGCCCGCGCCCACCCTCGCCTTCGCCCTTGCCCTCGGCGACAACACCGCCACCGCCACCGCCGCCGCCTCCTAAGGAGATTTTATGACCCTTCGTCTTCGCCAGGCGGAAAGGAAGGTGGACACGGGGCCACGCGGACGCGGACAAAGGTCAGGCTTCATCAGGGAGGGCGGACGCCGAAAAAAGGAAAAGGAAGAGACTGAGGATAAACGCGTCGAAAGAATAGGTGATGGTTTTAGAATGAGACGATTGAGAGCCAAAGTGATACGTTGCTAGATATATAGTTTTGTTTAACATGAACGTTCTTTGAAGCGAGTAATACAATGACATTTGAGAAAATGTGAACATTTCATAATTAAAGTCAGCAGCACTGAGGACGAAAATTGTGTCGTCAGGGATATGGCAGATACGCAGTTAGATTATAAGAATGGAAAAGTTTTACGGAGTGGAACAGACATACGTTCCATTTAATTCCCTTACGCTAGTCAAGCCGGGAGATTGAACACTTGCTTGACAACCAGCAGACATTGATTACAGTAAGCATATTGAAGGGAGGAAAAACTGAAGGCTGCAAAATTGATGCCGTGGCATGTGTAGACTGTGGCTGCGGGATGCGGCTGGCGAGAGGCAGTGAGAAGAGAGTGAGTGAGAAGAGAGAGAGTGACGTTGAGAAGAGAAAAAGGGGAAGGGGAGTTGAGTGAGAAGAGAAAGAGAGTGAGTGAAAGAGAGAGAGTGATGAGAAGAGAAGAGAGGTGAGTGAGAAGAGAAGAGAGTGAGTGAAGAAGGAGAGTGAGGGAGAAGAGAAGAGAGTGAGTGAGAAGAGAAGAGAGTGAGTGAGAAGAGAGAGAGTGAGTGAGAAGAGAAGAGATGACGTGAGAAGAGAAGAGAGTGAGTGAGAAGAAGAAGAGAGTGAGTGAGAAGAGAAGAAGTGAGCTGAGGCAGAGAGAGAGGGAGGGAGGAAGAAGAGAGGGAGGGAGGAAGAAGAGAGGGAGGGAGGAAGAAGAGAGGGAGGGAGACAGGGATAATGTGGAAAGAGCCGGCGAGTAATGGGACGGGTGGCGGTGTGGTGGCGGTGTGGTGGCGGGAAGCCGCGGAAGGAGCCAGATAGGGAGAGGTGGGGTGAATGGCGACAGGTGAGAGGCGGTTGTCACAGACGCAGTGGGCGAAAGACGACAGTTTGTTTTTGATGGTGCAGGAAGGGAGCGCCGTATGTGAAGGTTAGGGGTTGCCCCTGACCTAGTATTGCTGCCGCAGCCTACGATCCGAGGTCGCCAGGAAACTCGTTTCTGCTCTCGTGCTCTTCTCTATATAAATTGTTAGGCGCTCAGAAGCCACTTGCTTCACAAATGCATTTTCTTGTTCGATCTTTACGCAGATGGGAAATTCAGTAAAATACGTTTTTAACCCAGAAACTCTAACACTTCCATATATAACTTAATGTGAGTAAAATATGTAGAAATCTGTTCATTAGTATTTCAATATCAAAAAAATATTAAATAATCGTGATTCGTGCTTTGCAAACAGAGTAGCATTCATTTTAAAGAAAATAAAACATTATAAACGCTGAATAATATGCCTCTTGAGTATCGAGAAGCAGTCAGGAGTAAAAAAGCAGTAAAAAGGCACATATTCTTTAAATAAAACCTTTTAAATGGTTTATGAGTAAAATCTTCCGCGATTTCATTCCCAAGAAGTCATTGCGATTTTCTACGACAATTTCATGGAATGGAACCAATTCAACAATATACAGTGCAACACTTAGGGGGATCGCCAATGATTACAGATTACAAACTTTACATTACAAATTTTACAGAGCACAAATGAACATCAATTATAATTGTAAATGTTAAATAACAAAATAATTATGTAAATATCAAATTTAAAAGAAAAATGTACCTTTCATTTAGCAAAAATTATCCATATTCGATGAGTTTTTGACGAACTTTTGTGTGATTGATAAAACAAAATCATAATCCAACAAATAATTGGAAAATATATCATTTTCTATAGAATTTTATGCTGTACGATTAATGTACCTCACTACCGATGTTCAAACTTTCAATCCTGGATTATGTACAGGTCTTAATCAAACTATCCCGAAGAATTTGCAGACCCTGGCAGAATTAGGTAGACCGTTTGTGGGGCAATGAGGGCTCGAGTCCAGTTAGGGGAAAAGTGCCTCCTCCTCCTTCTACCCCCAGAATGTTCCGGCGACGCCGCAGCCGTCGCTGCTGTGATTGCTGTCTATGCAAATGAAACCCTCCGGCGCTCCCGCCCTGGAAGCTCTCCCTCGGATCCACACCACGCCGTCACTCTAGAAACTGTATCATTAGAGTCCACTGCAAAGAATTTTGCAAATGGAACTCCTACGATAAAGACAACAGTACGAGGATAGAAAAAAAGGACAATGTTGGCAATCTTGTTTCCGAGTCCAAGTTTTTCGCGAGTAGTTAACAATTGTTTCCTAAATAACGTGATAGACCGAGATAAACCTTGATGCATATTGTGAGAGTATTTTAAGCAACATGCTCCAATTCTTTCCTAGCAACAGAACTTTGTGCTTGTTGTGACGAATGATAGTATACGACGTGATTCATACAACTTCTTTTATACTTATCATTTGCAGCAGAGTTCCTGGAATTGTAAGTAGTAGTGATTTTTAGATAAGATGAAAATGAGATTTCTAAAATAACTCTGACTAAATAATTATTATCTTTACATCATAACACTTCCCGCGGTGACAGGAACTTATCAGAATCCTCTGCGTAATCAGATATAATTGCGGCAACGAATGAAATTCAATGTCTCCTAGTGGCGTGAGGTAAAATGACTTTTCAGTCAATTGCACAAAAAAATATTGTATTCAAATCCACTGCGACGGTACTACTCGATTTTATTGTTAGACGTTTTGAACTCTGCCATAGTTACTTATGCACCAAGGACCTAATAAGGGTTCTAATAGTCGAACAGCGACAAAAACTTCGCGGAATTTTATTTTAATTATCCTTATTTAATTAACTAGTTGTTAACTTGACCTGCATTTATTATTATTATTATTATTATTATTATTATTTACTTAATTAACTAGTTAACTTGACTCTTTCATTTCATATTTCCCTCCGTAAAAGAACATGTAGCAACATTCAACTGTTTTCACATTTCCCTCGTCACCGCGATCCTCTCGATTCAGGTAAGTTATGCAGTTAATATCGAGTTCCATATCGAAGGCAATAATACGCAATAACGTATCAGTAAAAAATAAAGTACTCGTAATTAATATGGATTAATTAATATCAGGGAAATGGAGTTGCTAATTTGATTACTCATCGAATCAACTAACTAAACGTGCATTCGCAACTTATCTCCAACGCCCAAAACTGTAACTTCTTCAAATTGAGCCACGTGAACTTAGCTCCTGTCCATCAATACAAAACAAGACCTTAAATTAAGAGTTGTGCCCGTGCATTAAACCGCTCTGGCTTCTCCGCCCTCGAGGCAACTGGCGATGGACCTCCGCGTCCCAGACGCCAGATGGCACCTGCATCGCTCGCAATTCATTGCAGCCCAGCGCAGCCTCTCGCTTCCCTCGTAGCACTAATGGCCTTCCTAAAGAGGACCCACGGCGCAGAACCACATTCATCAATTTCGCCAGAGATAAAAGGAACAAGAGGAAGAAAGATAGGACGAAGAGGAAATTGTGGGAGGAAAATTTCCCCAAAATGTCAAGGACCAAAAACATTGCAAAATAATCACAAACTTCTCTATCGCTGGAGTCGAACTTTTATAAATTAATTCAGTAATTTGTGAAAGTGCAAAGTTTTGGGACGAAGCAAACCGAAGTGCCTTAATACGGCGAGTTTCTCAAATGATTTTTGTTGGTAAAATGAAAACAAATGATAATTGATTGAAAACTACTCTTATTGTAAATATATAATAGATAAATAAGGGATACTAAAATGTCTGAATTATAATAAGAAGAAGAATACGTTTTGTAGATAATAAAAAATCGGAAATTGATGGATGATGGGAAGTTTGTTATGCCCAAGAAAGACTATCTGCAGGGATTTCTCAAGGTGTAATGTGCGCTTTTTTCCACGCAGAACTAACGCTGCAGAAAAATCTGATATCTGATTCACCTTCGACACAACGTGAGAGGTTAACTACCATGACCAACGACACTTGTGATTTTCCTGGTGTCCCCGCAGAGCTTCTCAATTGGTTCATGTAAATGTCCCACAAATTGGGCACGGCTGAACCTTGCCTAACCTTCCTCCCCCCTCAAGTTTGGTGGTCGAACACTTGACACTAATAAGTGTATGAAAGATCACTTGCACAATAGCACAAGTTAGCGGTCATCGACCGGCTCCAACATTACTTCCCTAAACTTTAGAATAAACGTATGTACATGCGTGAACATGAGATAGCATCTAAAATTATAAGTATGAGCAAAACATTTTCGAGTATGTAGGAAATACCGCGATTACAGGTGAAGAGCGAATGAGCAAGCGAGCGAGCGAGCGTGCTAGACATTAAATTCCCTTATTTATAATTATAATAGGTTGTAATGCTAAAATAATACTTAATTTTCAAAAAGGGACGTGCCACTCAAAGTGTCAGTTGCGTCATCTTCGCGAAAGTGACGCTACTGCAAGGACAAAGTTTGGGATACTTTACAGAAGGCCCGCATCTGAAAGAAAGCCGCTGGAAATAAAATGTTCTTCGCAAGTTTTCGACATTTTTATCAAAATGTTTTATAATTATCTCGTACGAAGCAGGAGCATGAATGACTAGTTCGAATTTTCCTTACGGACTTCCGCGAAGATGTGATTGCCATATTCCATGGGTTACAGTAGTTCTACAAATACCGATTAGAACAGCGATACAAACAGCTACCAATACCGATTAGACATCGCACCGAGAAGATTCTCGACATAACTTCGCCCTTAATTCTGGAACAACTGTAATGATAAATGCTACCTCTTACGCGAATTTTTCGTCATCGAATGCCACTCGTACCTCCCTAGTGCACGTCATGTGCCGTGCTCCCCAGAGGACGGCTATTCGAAGCCGAGTGCGGGCCGCGGCGCGGTTGGAACACGCACGCGGGGAAAGCGGTCGTTTGGGAGAGGCGGCGGCGGCGGCGGCGGCGGCGGCGGCGGGGCACAGACAGGCTCCTGTTTTATGCCAGCGGAGTAATGAACCAGTGCTCTGTTACGACTCCACGCGGATGAAAGGGGCGCTGCACGCCAGCGAATGGCGACCTCGCGGCCGCGCGGCGCACGAGCCGATAAGGGACGGGACGCAGAGGAACGGAACGGCCGCGCATAATAAACTCAAGAGCACATGTGGAGACGAATGTTGGCTTCTTGAGAAAGTGTGCTTTTCCAATTTACATTTAATGTCTCGGAGAATATTCATGAGAAAATATTCATGAGAAAATATTAGTCGTGGGACTTAAGACATATACAAACCATCTTAGTACTTTTTCTGGTTTGGTTTTAATTAACAAGAAAATGACTATTTGAATTCTTGCAGGACCTAAAAGCTACGTCTATTTTAAAATCACTACAATTAATAACAATACAATACAAAGCAATATATTTAGATTCATTTAAAGACTGAGTCAATCGCACATTTGATTTCATTTTCATAAAAAATTAACAAACCTTAAACATTAAAAATTAACAAACCTTCAAAGCTGAGTGTAGGCGTTTCAGGAGGTAATTGTTACGGTGTTTTTATTCTGAACAATATTTATATTTTCACAAATTCTAGTTTTTGTTCTTTTTCGCTTCATGTTTTAACTTCATATACTCGCACCACATGCACTCAAACCTACTTCATACTAGCTAAAACGTCGATTTTTCACGAACGCCTTTCACTCTCTGAACCTATGAAATAGAGTGTTTCCCAAAGAAACTACGGGACATCAGCTTATTTCCACGCGGAAATCTGATACAATGGCGACGTCATTTGCGTGGCCACGCGGCAGAACGGACTATCGAGGAGCGTGGCCATACGCGGTCATGGCCCGGAGGCACGAATTCGGCCAACACTGGCGCGCGCCGTGCGCCACGCGCCGCGGCTCGGTTAGCGCTGGCAGCCACCGGCCAAAAGAAATCGGCGGGGGCGGGCGGGGCGCTCGCCGCTTACGCGAAGGCGCTGGCCGAGCACAATACGGTCACATGCAGGCGGTGTTATCCAGAAAGACGGGGAAAGTGCAGCTGGCGAACTAGCTCCAGGGCACGACCAGCGACGCCACAAAAATTTCTTGTTTAATTCAAAGTATACGAAAACTGAACTTATTTCTAAATCACATTATGCGTTAGAAGTCTTTCTGTGATTTTTTTTCTGGGGAGGGGATAGTGTCATTTGAAATAAGGGCGCCCCGTGGATCTGCCGCGCCATGTACCTTGTGTCTCTGGGCGACCATGCGTGCGGTTTCACTAGAGCACAAATCGCGTGACGGAGTGTACAGATTTGGATTACTGAGACGACGGTTGCGACGTGGCGAGGAAATGGAGACGCGGGAAATGTTGGATTGTCAAGATGCTAGAAGATAATATGTGTCGAATAACGCGTGTCGAAGAAAATTAAGAATACTGACATGGGCATCCAGGCAAGTCAATCTGGTGCTATGGGGAACGACGGGATAAGACGAAGGATACGAAGGAAAAGAAAATCGTACTTTTCAAACGTGATTTGGTACGTATCCGCGTGTCGTTTTTGCTTTTTAAAGTATTTTTATTAGAAATCTTAAAACTGAAGACTGGAATTGATTGGCCGTTAATTTTTTCTGCCTGATTAAGAATCACAGAAAACCCTAAATTATTTGATATTAAGGAAAATTAAAATTACGTTTTCGTCTAGTTTGGAAGGATACATTTTTATTGAAATTACACCAGATCTTGTTTAAGTTTTGGTAGTTACTACTTTTAATCTACTTAAATAGGGGGTCAAATTATAGGGGTCAATAAAATGCATTCAAGAGTTCGGTACTTCTGGAAGCAGATTCAGTGGAGGGAGACCTCAGGGAAAGCCTTGGTAGCTCTTCCGGATGTCGTGGGGGGGGGGGGGCGGGAATAAGACGATCGCCAGCCAAGTCAAGCGCAACGGGAGCCAAGCTGAGATCTGGCAACGTCGAAGCGCGCCGATGCGAGACTTGTGCTCATCCGCTCAAAACTGTCGTTTAGCACGAGGAAAGTAGGAGTAGATCGAGAAAAGATTGATTCTAGTTTGAAGAAGGGCGTGACACAATCAACGCTTCAATTCGCTTTTTTTATGTGCACCTAATAAATTTTAAAACAGAACTATCGTTATAAGATATTTTTGCTAATAATTGTAAAGTCTCTATCGATACTAACTCTCTAATTGAGCAAGTTTTTTCATAAGTGGTGCTATCTACTGCATTAGTTGCATTTCTACGTATAGCATTGCATTATACGGCTCCGTATTATCTAACTTGTCTAAAAGAGCCATATCTTTTATCTTATCCTTCTCCATTATATTTATTTTATTTGTAGATTCGATAACATCCTAGCATATTTACACTGATTTTATTTGTTTTAGGACACGAAATGTACTGGTACAATTTTTTCTCGCTGGTCATGCTGAGTGACACTCTTCAAAGCCAGCGTTTGGTTTCTTACAAATGAACTGAAAGAAACCCCACACACCATGAGTCGCTAAGCAAACAAGTAACCATGATGAGCCATGTCTTGCACCAGTCTCTGGGTAAGCCAAGTAGTCTTAAGAGTTATTGGTAATAAATACAGCTATGTCACTAAAACGCGATTTTAAAAATTATTTAAGAAGGTGACAAGAAGTCTAGGAAGAAAAGAAACCTGTTAATATGATAATTTAACATATAAAGTATCATTTCCTATAAATATATTGAAAATCACTAAATTGGGATTTAAAATAACCTTTGGGAAAAAGAAGCTTTTCAATTCTTTCCTACCTTATTTTCTTCTCTTCTTTTCTTCTTTGTCACCTAGTGACAGTCGAAGCGTAAGAGCACTTACTTTACTTCGAGGAATAATAAATTAAACTTGGGCAAGAATATTGATAAAATGATCTAACTAGCTTTTAGTGTCGATTAGAAGTGGAATACGATATCCAATTTTGAATCACGTTTCTTTATTTCTATTCATCATTCATATCACAAAATGTTCTCTTGGTCCTATTACAATTTTGTAAATCAGGCGTGCAATGAAATACCATACCGACCACTACATATATCGAGGATGACTAGAAAACAACCAAATTTTCTCTGACAGAAACTTCGTGCTCACTCAAGAGAATAATTATGAAGAGGAATAAACATAATCCTGAAGGGTGTTTTTACATCGTTTTTACGAAAAAATCTTATTCCGCGTGTATGGTGTGCGGAATAAGGCGCTGCACGAGTCAACGTAGAGGGCGTGCTCTCTTAGAAGAGACCGGAATTCTAATTTATAAAAATCATTGTTCGTATTGTATTCTCTGCGTACCGTTCATCCGATTACAACAAAAATTTGCCACTTTGCATAGTACAATGGGAATGTGCGTATGTCTGTCACACACAGACGCCAAAGGGGGTGCGTTGTAAAATATTATTTATGAGTTAATGGCGATTCAAGCACCCCTGAACTTAGCGCCCCTACGCAACCCGTCGCATCGTTAAGTATTAAGTGCTTCACTGCATATTCTGCCCCTGCGATTGTGAAATATCGGCCGTAGTACATTATTATTACTTGAACATTATCACGGACAAGTAAATCTAACTTTCCCACGACAGTCCTAGCAAACGCATGCCTAAACTTTAGGGAGAACGTTTCAACAATCTTGTCAACCACGATCAAACCCTGACATAAAACAAACCCATACTCGATATAAAATATTTTATTTATTAATATTTTTGCACAGCTAGCGTAAAACGTGACAAACAATCACGTGTCCATTAGCGTGTGAAGTGTTTTGTATTGCAATAGCTATGCATTGCCGGGTCCACTAAATCGGAATAAAATGTTTTTGAAATGTCAAAAAGGTTTCAATTTTTAACAAGAGATCTCTAAATTTTTAAGACGTCTACACGTACCAAATAACAAATAAAACATTCAAGTAGAATAATAAACATATACCTGTTTACTATATCTGTTTCAAAAACAACTGACAGACGGATATATAATTATTTGGTATAATAATGACAATATTAGATTCTGCTTATTTCTTGACATCAGAAGCAGCAGACAAATGTATTCCGTAACTCAAACATTCAAGTTTTCACCTTCGTCTGCAAATTCCGTCGCCATCCTTCCGCGTATGAATAATGCCCATTCCAGGGCATGTTGGAATTCTATATTCTCACCGAGCTGGGCTTCGTGCCTCCGTGCCGTAATTTATGTTAACCTGACTCTCTTTCTTTTCATATTTCCCTCCCATAATTCCATTTCATTTTTACCTCCATAAGATGGCATGTAGCATCATTCAACTGTTTTCATATTTCCCTCGTACCCATGATCCTTTCGATCCGGGTACGTTATGCAGTGTATATCGAGCTTCATATGGAAGGCATTAACGAGCTATAACGTAAGTGTAAAAATCCTTTTTACGCTCTGTAACAAATAGAAATGATTAATTGAAGTGTTTAAAAAGTTATTGTGGGGAATCCCCATTCAGAGAGAAACCAAGCACGCGCTTCGTCTACGCACGAATTCATCCACCCTCGGCAGGCGCAATTGTGGCTCCGGGCGCCGCGAGCTCCCCCGCCGCCCGTTGAGTCAGCGCGGCGCCGCGCCGTCTTGCTAACCCAGATTCCCCCATCCGCGCCGCGGGCTTTCTTCGCGTCCCGCCGGGGCGCAGCGGGTGCGGCGGCGGGATATGAAGCAAGGCCCGCGCAACCTTGACCTCCAACGGCGCCGGCCGTTCGCCGCCCTTCGCGCACGGCATGGCGTGCGTGGCGTCTTCGGCGCAGGCACGCGTGATTACAAAGCACGGCCTCCATTTTTTTCGCGATCGGGGCTTCATGGTCCATTTAACTAGTAGCGTTTCCGGTGATCAGTAGCATTCGTCTAAGCGCGAACGGAAGCTCCAAATATGTCGGTAGTTCAGCGGGGTTTGTTTTGCAACTTCGTCTTGTGGTAGAGTAAAAAATGAAATAAAGCTGATACTTAATAAAAACTTAAATATTCGAGCAGTCGCGGAGATATAGAAATGAAACGTGTTACTAAATGTTACATTCAAATTCTTCCAAAAGAATATAATTGTAGACATTTATTAAGTACTGTACTAGTGGCATGTACAAGCAAACATGCTGATGAACAAAACTACACAGAATGGTTCTTCAAAAAGTAGGACACATTTCTCAAGAACAAATAAAATTCTACCGTTCTGCACTAGCATAGTACAGTACACATATAGCACATAAAACGTTGATATGTAAAACAGTTCTTTACATATCAAGAATAGCAAAAATATTGCTGTTCCATAACGCAACAGGTTAATTGCAATTATTTAATTGCGGGCGGCTACGACCACGAAGTCCTGTTACATGACGCTGTGACGTATGTAGTGCGACACTAAGTGAGCATTCAGTCGGTAAGAGCATTATGAGGTGGAATAACGTAAAATATTTGCATTTTTCAATCAAAATCAAAATTTCATTGTTTTGGGATTTTTTGTGAGTAACCAACTAACAGAACAATTTTCATCTCTCACATGGGAAGAGGCGCCAAAGTTTTTTAGCATACATCTGCATGGAATGGAAATTAGTAATTGAGATTCATTGAACACCATATCTTAGACAATGGTAACTGAACCACAAACGCCGCAGTTTAATATTTCAATGAGTATCCATCCCTTGTCTTACTCGAATGTGACTTTCCCAAATCAATAAGTAGGAATTTAATCAACTCTCAAGCAATTCAACTCTGTGACGAGAAGTCAATTTTCTCTTGGTGAACGTGTATAAGTCAAAAGTCGTTTTACATACGTTTTCCCTTCCTCTCCTTCCGTTCACCAGCCTCCTGCAACCAACACCTCCGGCCTTCAATTCCTTCTCGCTGGGCCTCCGCTGCCTATCAATCTGCCCTGTCCTCGACCGACAGAATCGACGTTTAGCGACCGCTCTCTCGTGTTCCTGTCATCCGTTCACCTCCTTGCGCAGCGCATGACGCATTCGCGTGTCTCGAAAGAGAACAGTGTCCACCAGGCGTCGCTCATTATGCAAATATTCATAAGGCCCTGTTGACGAACCTGTTCCATCAGTCATTGTGTTTTAGTATTAAATTGTATTGCAGGCGACGTGTCACTTGGCAAATCTTTTCTGAAACATTTCTCCAACCAAAACCAGCGGCACTCGAAATTCAAGAACTGAAAAAAGAATGTCTGAAGAATTTGGTTTTCGTACTAGCACATTCCATTGAAAGGAAATGTACAAAGATTATGTCTAAACCTCTCAGTAAATTTGGAAAGTTCCAGTTTAATTTCCAGGGCGCATGCGAAATATCTCATTAGAAATAGTCTCACGTTCAACATCGAAATCAAGCGTTGGAAAAGAAAAATAAAGTGAATTATATATTTCCGCAGTAACAATTCATTCTTTTAAAATATTTCTAAAGAAATATTTTCATGATTTCAAGTAGCATTCACTGGTGTAGGTTGGCAGCTGCGACACAGAACGAGAAGAAAAAATATCTTTGTTAATCAAATTAACTTTTGATTTCCTTCTCGTCAGATGACTTGTCACGAAGTGACAGATCTATTGAGAAAGTCTACCAATGCGATGAAATTTTGATTAAACTTAGTTGTGCAACCTCCAGTGTAAACCTTTCTTCACAGATGTTATTGCACCTCTTATGCCCTAATTTCATCAGCAGTTCAGGGCCATTTGATGTTAGAAGAGAACAGTTGAACAAGGTGCAACAAAGTAATTCAATGAAATACATATCTCTAGGACCGAAGTTTGCATTCAATGAAGTAGAGATTCGATTTTGGTAGCCATTTTGTCTCCGCCTTCACGTGTTTGTTGACATTCTTAAACGCATAACGTTTAAGTCAGTGATAAAATTTAGTTAAGTGAACACACTAACGAAATGCATATTTAAGTGTTCGGAAGAACAATAAACACAACTTCAAATTTTGAAGTTACCGGGGTAGAACAGCGCCTTCGCCTGGATGGATATGCGCATTTTCACCCGCCTGCTGCAGCGAATACCATATGGTACACATTCACGTTGGGTACCATATGGTACACATACACGTTCACATACAATTCGCGTTGGGCCCGGAGCAGCGCGAGTGTGGGCGCGGCACCGAGACCAGTCGCGCGAAGGGGGCAGAGGGGTGGGGCCGCCCTGTTACCTGTCGCCGGCGAGGCACGTACGCCCGATAGAGCACGCCGCTCGGCGCGCGGGCGCGTGCGCGAGCGCGAATCCGACCCACATGCGATCGGCGGAACACGCGCCGCAACCGCCAATTAGCGCGACCGGTGGAGTAACCGCGCGCGGGAAGTGCGCGTTTTTTGCGGCGACGCCAATCTGCGCGGCTAAGCGCACAACGCGAGGGGGACGGCGGCAGGGAGAGCGCGGCGAGGGGACAGCTGGGTGGACGGGACAAGTGGAAAGGGGGGCAAGGGTGTAAAGAGGATGCGGTGAATTGGAGGGAAGGGAGAAGAGGACAGGGGGAATGGTGGGAAGAGAAAGGAGAGCGGGGGATGGTCAGGAAAGAGAGGAAGAAGGATGGAAAGAGGGCAGGGAAGGAGGGAGGCAGGGGTCAGGGAGCTAGGGGGTGGGGCGAGGGGCAACACCACGTGACCTCTCGCCGATTGAGAAGGAATAAAAGCAATTATTCTGACCGCAGTGGGTGAGCGGGGAAGTTCGCATTCGGGAGGTCTGAGTTCCAGTCACGATTCTGAGCATTTCTCAAACCGGTTCAACGAGGTTCCCGACGCCCTCGGGGGAAATTGTTGACGTCGGTTTTTCAGATAAAAGTTTCCGTGGATTTAATGATTTTGAAATTGTTTAATTTGCTGCGGCTGCAGTTTGGGAGGAACATGGATAATCATACCAGCTTACAATACTATAAAGACAAACAGAAGTACTAAATAGTTTTCTTCATAAAAACGAATACAACAAATGCGGGTTGAGCTAGAGTGTTTAGAAATATTGACAGGTGTGCGACAAAAATTATACTACATTTTTCTAACAGTCAATATAGAATTAACAACAAATGTATAAGGTTATGACAATAAACATTGGAGAACTTGTTTAGGGCATTTAATTATGATTTACTATCTCTTTGATACCAAATGTAAAAAGCCGTAATTGCATGAAACTCAATGAAAGTGTAAGGAGTAGAAAAACAGTACCACGATTAGAGTTACGCGAAGACTATAAACAAACTGACAGAGTGTAGGCCGTGAAAATAATTTTTTGGTGCCGTGCATTTTGAAGTTTGTGACGATATTATATTATATATTATATTATTTATTATATTATATATTATATTATTATTATACCCTTTCGGCTAGCGGACGTATTAAAAACGGAAAGGTCTTGAAAATATCGTCGACAAACGTGAATAATCGTGGATAGAATAATTAAGGGGCCTTGTATTCCGAGACATTTAGTCATTTACACGAACGTTTTTCAATTCGACAAGGAAATTGGAAGAGTGGTTGTGGCGAATGCAACACGCAGAACATACATCGCGTGCCGAACGTGGTATGAACGAACAGAGTAGTAATCAAGCTCTTGAACATAATTGACAAGGGCGCCCGGCTGCTGCCCGCGAGCACTACACACATACATGGTCGACGCGTCACCGCTCTCCCCCCCCCC
>BOPP01000071.1:5573923-5584355 GCA_017312745.1 Gryllus bimaculatus | reverse complement strand
ACACTCCTTTTTGGATAGGCGGTAATATGCATATTTTTAGATTTGGAGGCATTTACTTGAATACGCCATCTTTGTACCCATTGTTCAAGTTTGGTTCAGTTGCTCTTGCGAGATTTGTGATGCTTGGAATGGCGTCTTCATGCACAGCCAAAAAGTGCCTATAATTGTCGTCCGCAAACGTTTGCAGTTGTTAGCCTTTCATTTGTTGGCAAATCATATGTGTATATAAGTATAAAACAGGGACCCAGCACACTGCTTGAGGGACTCCTGATTTAATGGGGTGGAAGGATGGAAATTCTTCTTGATATTTTAATTTTGGAAGTGTCGGTTAGATAGATAATACTTCATCAGTAGGTAATACGCATGGGGCCAAGAGTAGATTAATTTTTATACAGAAAGTCCTTCGTGCCATACCTTGTCGAAAGCTTGTTGTATATCAAGAAATACAAGCTGCGCAGTAGCTTTTCTTTCGAGACTTTGAGGTAATAACTTCAACAACTCGCGTGGCGCTTGTTCGATTGTTGGAGTGGTGTTCTCTAAATTTCCGAACTTGGGTTTCTGGGATTATTTCTTGCAGAAGAGGTTTTAAAACTTTGGAGTAAGAATGTTTCGAATACCTTTGATAAGATTGGAAGCAAGCTTATTGGGCGATAAGATGATACATCGTTAAGGTGGTTTTCCTGGTTTAGGTTCGCTATGATCTTGCTATCTTCATTGTCCAGGGGAACAGGTTTGATCGGAGAATCGCATGAAGAGCAAGGTGATAAATTCATAGCATTCGTTTGATAATTCCTGCAAGACTTTGCCTGTGATTATGTCGTAAACCTGGGCTTTTGTAGGATTTATAAAACGCTGAATAGTTCTCTTACTCATTAGAAGAAAAAGATTGCGTGAAGCGATAATTGACAGGGAGCATTATTAAATCGAAAGTACTTCTTCCTCAATTGCATTGGTCCATTGGAGTTATTAGGGTTCAAATTACGGAAGAGAAGTGTTTCAGCAAATCGTTCACTTTTCTTATTGCACTTCTTGCCCAATGTCGCCGCTTTCGATCAGGCAGCGATTACGGCCCCCGCCCTCGGTTACGGGCACCAGGATGGCGGAAGAGAACTACATCAACACCAGCGGCCGTGAAAATACAGCTTGGCTGATACCACCAGAGCAGAGACAACTGCTAATCGATTCAATACCAGGTGCCAAATCCAACAACTGCAACAGACTCCAAAGAAGCCACAGCTAAAGGTTCAACGCTATGAACAATCCGACGCACTTTACAATACGCAGTTACGCAAAGCAGAAGACACAGAAATGCTACAGTCACGCGTTCCTCGCGAGAACATGTAATTCCACGACATCAACAAATTCAGTTTACAGTGCATTCCTACTTTCCACCTGAATGGCAAGTTGTTCGCTCGCTAAGCAGTAACGAACGTGACAGCGGTGGTATATAACCCCACAGCAAAGTGTCAAATACGAGTGAAATAAAAACAAGGCAACAGGTTTGAAGCAATGCAAAAGCATTATAAAAAAACTCCGACAACAACGGAAAGACGCCACAAGCAAACGATACGAATGAAGATACAGCTCCAACAAAACCTCCGCCTATATTTATTCCTAATGTTGTAAAAAGTGCCCTCGGTTCACAGAGACTACGTGAAGCCATCGGGCCAAAATAAATTTACATATAAAATGTTTACAACAATGAGTAAAAAGTCAACCCAGAGACATAGAAAGCTACGAAGAGCAGTTATAAAATTCCTAAATTGAAAAAAAAAGCAATGTACCACACGTTACACTAATAAAAATGAGAAAGAGCATTTTCGATTGTCCTTAGGCCACGTACACCCATCTGTTGAAGCAGAGAGATATTCAAAGTAACTTGAGGAACTTTGCGTCACAAAGTCAGGAACATTCATAACAGTTCGCCATAGATTGACAAAAGACCAACATGCCTTTTCTACGTCGATCCTAGAACCACGGGCCGGAATAACGCAGATATTCTACAAAATTACTACATTAATGCATGCCCAAGTCAAGTTCGAACCGCCGCCTATAAAAAAAAAGAAATAGTGCAATGCTATAGATGCAACATACAATCATAGTCGTTTGCGTACTGCAAAAACGAAGTCCTAGGATGTGTGAAATGCGGAGGAAGCGCACACTTACTGAAATGCTGTTAAAAAAGATAAACAAAACAAAACCAACATGTGCACTGTGCGGCAAGGCGACACCCAGGCAAACTACAAAGGCTGCCAGAGTATACAAAGAACTTATCAAGAGAACATACCCAACAACGTGATCGACAAAAAAACTTCGGGAAAAAAAACACTTACGCGAGAACAGTACAAAACCAGCTATGGAAGAGTTTCCAGGGTTAAAACTCTTACTCAGAAATGCCCGTCGGATCCCTTGCATAACTACTAACGCCCAGATAAAAAATGTTCCGAGTCGTATACCAAGCTTTAAACCAATCATTCAGTAGATATCGGAAGAATGTATTACATTGAATCATTTTCAAGATTTTGAAAAAATATTAAACAGCAGCAGAACAGATAAGTTCAGTGCTAAATCTGCTACGATTTCTTATTTCAAAATTAAACTGAATTTGATAAACCATCGTGGCATTATTAAGAATAGCAACCATTGGAATGCAAATGGCCCTCCTACAGCCACAAACAAGAATTAATGTTTATTCCTTCAGAATTATTAAAATGACATTTATGTTAATTAGCGAAAACCCCATTTCACCAAGAAATCGTATTCTCAATCCCTGGCTATGTGACCTAAACACACAAAACATCCAGATGGTACTGCTCATGAGGAACTGCCATTATTTGTACGGAACAAAATCAAACATCATGAACTAAAGCATTCAACTTTGAATAACCTGCAGGCCAACCTCTGTCCAACTTCAAGATCTATGCGGCCCAATCAACGTAACTACAGTATACTGTCCACCTAAGCATAACATTTCAGAGGCAATGTTCCGAAACATTCGGTCAAACAATATCGGAACAGATGTCGATAGTAGGTAGGGCGACTACAATGCCAAAAACATGTGCACTGGAGGGTCAAGGACTAAATACACCAAAAGGTAGACGCCTTTTACAATGTGTTCGTTACTTGAAATAATCTTACAACAGTGTCCATGGAGAACCTACATATTTGGCCCTACTGTACAGAAAACCAAAATACCGGACCTTCTAGAACTTCACATTATTTAAAGGGTATTTAGTTGATAAAAATTCTAAGAACCAAAATCATGATATGTCGTCAGATCATTGCCCTGTTAATACTGACCATCAGCTCCGAAGTGTCACAAAATCCTCCACCGCCAAAACTCTACAACAAACTTCACAGATTGGACAAATTTCGTGAAATTATAGATAGTATTATTACTAGCTAAGTGCCACTGCATAACCCGGAAGAGATATCCGAAGAAAGCCCAGAAACAATCTGCACTTAACTCCATTCACATTGCCGCTTGCGGACTCAACGTCCTCAAATTGTTCAAGTAAGCAATCAAACAATTCCATAAACAAAGAGAAAAAAATCAGAGAGAAACGGGCTACGACCGTATTTGGAGACAAACCAGGCCACTCTAAAGACAGAAACAAACTTCAAAGAGCCTCCAGGACAGCTGAAGGAATTTATTGAAAACAACTCAGAAATGAATCATTTGCACCAATATTGGTACAGTCACTAACAGCAACTGCAACAACAAACTTATTCGATCTGGAGGGCTAGTAGAAAAATAAACGCCCACAAATTCCAAATACCACCTATAAGGAAGAAAGGAATGGAGCACATAAAAGTTAACTGTATTGTGTTTGACCTGCATCTCGATACACGCCTTTTACGCGGAATGTCCATATAGGCAAACGAACAGGACCTCGCCACTAAATTGACCGTTCGGGGCGATTGCGCCACGCAGCGTTTTCCGCGATGAGCTGCCCGCCCAGTGGCGGCGCGATCGCCTCCGCAGTCGGAGGGAGGGGGATGGGGCGACTGTGGCGCATGTGGAGGTGCGAGGTGGTGGAGGTGAGGGAAGGTGGTAGGAGTGGATGAAGGTGGAGGTGGTGGTCGGTGGTCGGTGGTGGTGGAGGTGAGGTTTTGGTGGGGTGGAGTTGTGGTGGTGCGAGGTGGAGGGTTGTGGGGTGAAGTGAGTTGGTGTGGAGGTGGAGGTGGGTTGTGGTGCTGAGGTGTGGGAGGTGGCAGGTGGAGGTGGAGGTGTGGAGGTGAGGTGGTTGGAGGTGGAGGTGTGGAGGGAGGTGAGGTCGGAGGTTGGAGGGTGATGAGGTGGAGGTGGGAGTGGTGGTGAGTTGGAGGTGTGTGAGGTGGTGGTGACGGTGGTGGTGGAGTGGGTGGGTGGTGGTGAGGTGGTGTGCGTGGAGGTGGTGGAGTGGAGGTGGTGATGGAGGTGGTGGTGGAGCTGGAGGTGGAGTGGTGGAGGTGGAGTGTGATGAGGTTTGGTGGTGGAGGTGGAGGTGGAGGGTTGGTGAGGTGGGTGGGAGTGGTTGGTTGGTGGTGGTGGTGGAAGTGGGGCGGCGGGGGTAGGGGGTGTCGGGGAGGCTCCGGCTGGAGGTCCGGGCGCCGCGAGGGCCGGAACTCAGCGGCGGCCTTGACAGCGAACTGCTGGCGGAAGCTGGAGGCGAAGGCGGCTCTGGAGCAGCCCTGACTTTTCGCTCGCACACGCAAATAATTGCAGGCCGCGCGATGCCTGTGGCCGTCGTCAGCACAGCACCGCACTGCCGCACGGCGCCGCGCCGCGGTCGCACTTTCTGAAGTCGCCACCGCCACGCTTCTCTGCCATCTTGTGAACCAACTATGCAAGGGGAATCGTTTTACTGCGTAGAGCTTAATTCTAAATAAATCAACTCTCCCTCAACTCATAGATCATATCATTCAAGAGTTTCATATATAACTTCTTATTTCACCATAGTCCTGTTCAATTATGTATTTCATTAAACATTATTTCATTCTGCACTAAAAAAAGGCTGAATCGAGAAAGAAGATTACATTACAATACTGTTTTAAGCTAGTTGCGTGTCTCTCAGAGCTAGACTCGTGCTTGTTGATGGAGAAGACTGCAGAAAATTATGCACAAAAAAAAGTATACAACCATTTAGACCATTGTCTGAATGAGTTACAAAACGGGTTATGTTTTTAATCTTTCGGGTAGCATCTTTATAATATATTAAATAAATTTATTGTTACTTGTTTTTGGATCAAGAAATATTTGTTTTAAATTTTAAAATTGCGTAACTAAAACACTTGTTGAAGCAAAGCCAAGAATGTATCTTGTTTTCGCAGGGTTGGTAAAGAACATAATTTTCCCTCTAGCGATGCATTTCGTTCAGTTCACCACTGGTAAGCACTAAAACACATCAAAGAACAAGGAACACTTCAAACGGAAATAGGATAAAAGCATACGGTTGACGAATAAAAAGATATGGTCGACGTGCGCAAGAATTCGAATTGATCAACGACATAAAGCGAACACAAGAGGCAGGTGCGGACATAAAATCCAGAGAGGAATGGGAGCAAAGACGATAGATTTTTGGAAAAGAGACTTCGATAGTGATTGAAGAATATAGTCCAGTTGAGATTGCGTTAGGATGGGATGTAGGAGCGGCTAAGGGTTAAAATCGTGTGAAAAGAACTCAAGACATGAACAAAATTCAGGAAGGAAAGAAGAGAAAAAGGGGAAAAAAATTCTTCTCGAGTGTGAAGCCGTTAGGCAGCCCGCAAGAACCGAAAGGCAGAAGAGATAGCGGAAGCTCAGGGATGGGATGGGGAGAAGGAGGTGGGATGTTATAATGTATGGATATTTATCCTTAATGGTGAGCTGGAATGAAGCAGCGGGCGTTGAGATGGTTTGGGATGACGCAGGGTGAGATGGGGGTGGGGTGAGGTGGGATTGCATGCAGCTTGGTGCGGTGGTAGGTAGGTTACGATTGGATCAAGTGGGTTGGAGAGAGATTGGAAGAAGTGGTGTGGGATTAAATGAAGCGGGGTGAGGTGGGATTAAATGAAGCGAGGAGGGGTGTGTGCAGTATCTTTCGGTGGCGACGGGGGCGGGCACGGGACGCGGCGCAGGCGCTCGTAAAAGTGCGATGGCTCTGAGCGAGCGAGCGCGCTTCCGTGGAGCGGCAAAAGCGATAGCGGCTTCCTGGTAGCGGAGGCTGCGGCGCGAGGCTGACGATTGCGCGAGCAACGTGGTTCGAGGCACGTGCCGATCGCGCCGCCGCCGCCTGAAACGTCATGGAAGGATTGGCGCGAATCGCAAACCGCAGAAGGCATTGCCTCCATCAGAGGCGGGTTTTCAGAGAAGACAAGGTTGGTCACGGGGCTCCCCTATAATCTGCACTGCTTTCACAGCAGTATTTCTTACTTTCCTGCATTCAGCTTTTTCCAGCAGGTTTTTTTCTTATTAAAAGGAATAGTTTCACGTGAATTCGCAAGACTTGTGTATCGCCTCTTGTTTCCCCGAGGATTGCTAGAACGGTAATAGCGTGCGAGTCCGCTTCTACCTCGGCCTTCGTGCGTCCATTCAGGTGCGTGGTTGACTCACAACCGCCTAAGAAGGCATGCGGTGACCAACGCAATCAGATCTTCGAGTGTACTACGCTGTATACCAGCTTCGCACCGTATTTATGAACATTAGCTTCTTCAGACGAGCGAGCTTTTTGAAGCACTTTACGAAAGAGGTGTAGACGTACCAGTTTAATGTTCTCGTATTGTGTTTAAAAAAAATATTTTCTAGTAATTATTGGAAAACCTAGGGCTGTTTACAAGAAAAAAATATCTATTTCATTTCTATTTAATTGGAGGTATCCTTTTCAAGATAACTCCAAAATTATCGTTATGAAGAATATACATTAAACATTTCTAATTTGAAAGATCGTGGTAAAATAATTTTTAACGGTTGTGTGGAAGCAATGAAATGAGCAAATTATTTTGAAAAATATAAGCCATGAGATAGCAATGTTCACGTTCTTTTTGGCCAACCTTGGGACAGAACCCCAGAAATTTCTATATCTATCTTCAAATCTCTACTTTTGTTTCATTGTACTTTTACTTTTTCATGACTTCTATATTTTCGTCAAGTCATAACCTTAATAGATCTAACATCGGTATAATTTCCTGCATGAAGTTTTTATGAAAGGTCAAGAAGCTGCATTTTGGGAATTACACTAGTGGAAGTTAGTGGCCTAAAGAAGCAAAAACTGGATACTGTGCGCCTCAATAAACACACAATAAAACAATGCTTTATTTTCGAACGCGCTGCAGATCAGTTTGGGCCTTGACTAACACCCACATACACACGGTACTGCCCGAATTTTTCTACTTCGAAGAGGATGGACCATTTGGGAACGGAGAAGCATCCCAATAGTAGCTCCTAAGGATGAGAATGGGAACAGATTGGGGAAGGAAGGATCCCGCGCGGTTTTTCAGATCCTGCACTGAAATTCGCCTTTAATTGTCGTTAAACGTATTTTATTGTTAGATAGTGCTATTACTATAACTCAAAGCGCTGTACATGTTATTTTAAATGAGGTATAAAAGTTATTTGCAGTAGAATGAAACAAAATTGAATTTTCACTAGATATTGAGTAAATAACGGAAGGCATTTTGCAGCCTTGTAGTTACTGAAGTTCTCTCTCGATTTTATCCCGTGAAACACTGTACGCGTAGAGTTGGAATAGTTATGTTCCGAGAATTTCCAAAGAGACCTCCCTGCACTCAGAACTTCAGGATTCATCAACAGCCATCTTTCATGTTACTTTGGTCTAACATAGTTTGTACATTGCTAACTCAAAAGGAGGATGGGATCGTACTACTCTCAGATATAGCAGTGTTTTATCCCACATAACAACTCAGCGCCGGAAACAGCTTTTTCATAATTTGATTAATGACCCTTGCTTCCCGCGAAACCGGGCGAAATTGCGTCTTTAGAACGAGGGCACCCTTGTTTTTGTACCGCGCACCAAAACCTCCTCCAGCCAATAGACTCTGCGGTCTGGAGAGCAGCACCTGGTGCTGGGCGACCTTGCAGGGTCGCTCGTAGCGATGGCGATCGCTCGTAGCGATGGCGGGTCGCTCGTAGCGATTGCAGCAGGCGTGACGGCGGTGGACCTCAGTCTGTTTCGAATAGGAATGCGAACATCGCCAGATGCCTCGCGGAAAGGCAAACCACTGCCCCACTTCGATTACCTTCCTGCGTACATGGGAGCAAACATGCCACTTATCGTATTCCACAATCTCTCTTTCTTTTTCTTTTTCTTTCGAATTCTATGTTCATTTACATCTCAAGACCATCATGCGGATATTACTCTGACAGCGGAGATTTACAGTTTTAGAGAGAAATTAGCAAATAAATGTCCCGTGTCTAAATAAATGTCCGAACCAGCATGAAAGTACATTATTTTACTATCACATCACTGTCTTGTTGGGAGGCAATTACATCCTCCATCCTTTATCTTCGTTTACGTGTCCACCTAAGGATGAGCTTTCCGCAATTGTGCGCTCCGTTAGAATTACGAAACAGTAAACAATCCAAGAATTATTCAAGGCCAAATGAAATGGAGCGAAAAGAATGAAAAAAGAATTAGAGGCGAGAGAAACATACAATGAACTAACTTGCAAATACGAACTGTTCATAATGCATACACCTCGAAAAAAATGTATCAAGGACAGTGAGCGTGAGAAAAAAGATAAGAAATGAAAGAATGTATAGTAATGTAGTATATAAGTAATGCAATAATGAATTGTAGTCTGTCAAAGTAAGAGGACGCTGTTCCAAACTCGTGATTATGTTGTCGAATAGTGCTCTTTATTGATCTGTAGCAGTATATTTTAAACTTAAGAGTATAAATCCTTCTTTCTTATCTTATTCCATATTATTTTAGTAGCATACATACCTTTTGCGGCTCTCACACGCAACCGATCTTTATAGAGGAGGTCTCTAAAAAAGAGAATATTACGGAGACGAGACTAAACTTTAAAGATAAAGACTGACTTTAAAAATACGAACGATTTCCTTAGAAAAACGCATATAAGTATTCATGCCAAATGCAACCCGCAGCACTCAGTCAGATATATCGTTAAATAACTCCTAAACAAAGCATTAAGAATAGCGTGAGTCTCTCGATAACTGCCAATGATCACAATCCAGATGCACCATTTAAATGTCGGTGGTATCTGGAAGTTTGTACAGCAATGCCTTGTTGTAAAATCATATTGTAAATAATACACAGTTTTATATTAAAGTGTCGGTGCGATAAGATACTCAATATGTAAATATCATTTGAGCAACATTCCCATACACAGAAGTGAAGTCTAAGCCTACCGCATTGTTTCTAATGGCATCTACCAAATGGTATTTACTACTCAAAGGTGAAAATATTAGTTTTATAATTTTTTTGGCTCGGAATTTCTTTTTTAAGGTATATAAGAACGCAGAAAATAATCCAATACTTTTTAGTCTACAAATCATCTTTTAATTTCTGCACAATAGCAAGTTGGCTCCCTGCCCCTCTAAAATACCCTGTGTTCCTCATAACCAATCCAGGAAAGTTAAATAATATTGCAAAGAGTAGAGTTGTACTTGTCCGATTCTGTATTTTCGCATGGAAAACTACTTTTATTTCTCAGGGTAAAAACCTTTTCTAATATTTTTGTAACTGTCAAGGAAAGAAAAAAGCTGTCAAGGTAGACTGAATAATTATTTCAAATATTTTGAAGAAAGTGTGAATTGTTCGAAGAACAGATCTATATACTGAATAAACCTTTATCGAAAATTTGTTTCCAACATCAATTTCATTGTTTTTGTTTTTGTTTGATTTTCTGTAAGCACGAAGTTACATTTATGCATTTTTAATAAATTTAACGATAGTTATTAATGGAAAGAATAGGGAAATGGATTGGGTAAGGGTGTGGATTAACTTGCGAGTGTTGTCTCGCACGTGTACGCTCGTCTTATTTATATTGTATTTTTGGAGTATAATTATATGACTCGTGTAATTATATGAAAATATAATTACATGATGGAAATATTACGCGATGATGAAAATATGATTATAATTGGCATTACACTAATTGAAATGTTATGAGTAATATCAAGAAAATTATCCTAGTTTCATTACCCTTCATTTAAAGAATGGTGCTGCAGAATAATGCATATTATGAAAAGATTCGTCAATATGATTTTGTAAAGAAATTCAGTTTCCATAATCAGAAACGTTAATAAATAACTCATGAGTTTCTCTCCTTGCTAAAACTTTTAGCTTTCAAAAAAGTACAGAATTCTCAAGTGTCAATACGATGCTTCAGTACATGTCTTGGAAGAAACAAGCATAGCATCAAACAAGATTGAATGAACGGTGGAACAGTTGCGAACAACAATATTTTACAAAGTTGCCCCCCCCCC
>BOPP01000071.1:5547639-5558183 GCA_017312745.1 Gryllus bimaculatus | reverse complement strand
AAGGTGGAAGGACCTCAGCAGCCCATGGAAGGAGGCGTTTCCATGATATCAATGACGTAAAAAACTGAAGGAGATTGGTAAGACGAAGGGCTGAAAACACACGCAATGGCGAAAGCTACTACGCGACGCATGAAGAAATGTAAGTGCTAGTTAAATACAAGATAAGCGCTACGTTGTTCATATTCTTTGTACTGTGCCACAAATGCGTTCCCTGAGCAGAAGTTGCTATCTGGAAAACTCTCTCAATTTAAACGGCAAAAGAAGTTAGTCACGAAACCAAAGGGAATGGTGAGTTAAAATAAACAACAGAGTATAACAGCAACTACCAAGCAATCCCCCTGCTTGTACCCAATATTACAGCGCGAAATGTGTGTGTAAAATTTTCCAATCAGAACAAAAGTATTATATCCACAGCGAAAATATTACTAAGCAGTTATAAGAAATGTTGCATCAACATTCGCATGTTTGTCAGTGATCAAAAACCAATTTGAACTGGAATAACTCTTCTGTCACGGAACTCTCATGTTTATATGAAGGCGTTGCGATGTTGAACTTCAACATTCGACGAAATAATCACAATAATCTTATGTAGGGTTAATGAAAACTTACGGGTAAATATATTTTGCCATCATCAGATTAAAAAAAGTAGAACTGATAATAATGCCGGCTCCTAAGTTTTAATATATCGAAGGATTTCATATGTAAAAACAGAGAAATAAAAAAGAAGAAGAAAGGATAACAGGCTTCAAAAGTTCGTGAAAGAATAAACAATGTCGACAATAATTGCAGTTAACAATTATTAACTGTAATCGCATAGACAAACGAATAGTATAATCTCATTTTTCTTTTGCGCAATACCCTCAGAGTCTTAGGGGCAATTCTAAGCAACTAATTATTGCCTGTTTAAGTGTTAGGAAAGCCAAAGTTTCGGCGCTAAGAAGGCTCCGCTTTGGAAAGTATAAATGTTTGGTGAATGAAAAAAATCTCTTTGAATCATTGAAAAACAAAAGAACATCAGAAAATTTCCCCATTGGAGTTGTGTTCTAAAAGCATTTTTTACGCAAAATAAGGGTAAGCCAAAAGGAATCCTCCTCCCTTTTTTTTGGGTGTGTGGGGTGGTGTGTGGGGGAGGGGATGGGAGGGGAGGGGAGGGGAGGGGGTCTCCTGGGTCGCGCATGACGACCCCCGAGCGCCGCAGGCCCCGCACGCACCGCTTTCCTTCGCTTCCGAGGGTCAATTCGCTGGCCGCCGCCGCCGCCGCCTTCGCCCCGCGCGCTCCAGAGGGCCCTGGAAGCCGGCGCGCGTTCGTTCGCTTTCGAGTTCAACGACCTCGGCCGGGCCAGGCCGGGCCGCCGATTTGAGCTCTCCACGCCTCTCTCTGCCTCTACCGCGGCGTGCTCCGACTTTTACCAGAGTTTCATGCTTAATCATTGTCCAAACTGCTAGAATGGACTTCCAATAATTCAACTGACATTACATACATACATACATAGTCGCTTAATCATTGGGTAAGAAAAACTAAGAAATGTATAGTTCCATAAAAAAGATGTTAACAGATGGTCATTATTAGGTCTTTCGTATTAAGTATGTTGTAAGCATTAAATTAAAATATGATCCCCCAATCAAATCAAATCTCTTAACGAATAAAATTGATATATTAGTCGTAAAGAGAGTTCTCAGACTATAAAAATAATCAAACTTTATATTCCAGAAGTCAGAGGCCAAGACTTGCATATTGAAAATCTCACAATCTTAAGCCTTAATTGGAAAATGTAGATAAATTGCAATAACATTTCTAATCTCTTCTACATTCGAAAAAGAAGCTTATCTGTTAAAGAGTTAGGATAGGGATCCCAGAGCTAAGAAAACAACAACAAATGCGCATATTGCTCTACTCCCAATAGTACGACACACAACTTTTATGCGTTTTTGACAGTAAATAAATTTAAAATAATAAAATCGTCCCTGCGAGATATCTTGTAGAGTAGCAGCGATTCGTAATCGTCCTAAAAAATTCCATAAATAAAAGAGATATACTGGATAAGAATACCGAAGACAAGTTCATACTAGCGAGTTATCGAAGATTTTAATGCTAGTAAGAAAGCATGAAAGAAGTCGTTCATATGATCATACAATATTGTTCGCCATCTATCAGGATGTGTTTATATCAGACATTTCATTCACATTACAATTATGTTTCATATTCTATGTTCTTCAACACACACGTAGGTTAGTCAAGAGATCGATGTTGCTACTGAGACACCATTTTTATCTCTCGACAATCATCATCATCATCATCATCATCATCATCATCATCATCATCATCATCATCATTATTATTATTATTATTATTATTATTATTATTATTATATGGTTTCGAATTGGCCATCCTAGGACCATGCGAACATGCCACTTGCACCCACCGAGGCCGTCAGTCAGTCTTAGGGGGAAATTGCACATGTCCTTTTTTTGGAGGTGGGGGATGTTTTCCCCGCAAGGTTGTTAGCGCTGGAGGGATAAAGTATGAGATTGGGTGAAGGGATAATCATAAACATACAGAAACAAACACCCACAACTATGCCCGAGGCGGGCTCGAACCCGCGATCCGTAGTTACTTATCAGCAATTTTGCTTCAACGTGAACAAGTATGGATCAACACTAGTTGACAACAGAAATAATCTGTCCATAATAACCACAGTTGTTCTTCAATTTAGTATGTCAGAACCTCTTAAAATCTAATAAACTTCGAGGATGAGGGGATTAGGTTGTCGATGAGGGCGAGCGATGATGGCGTGGACGAGTTTTAGAATGGGGCGAGGGTAGGTGTGGAGTGGAAAGCGTAGGGTACAGGCCAGGAAAGCGGGGCGCGGCGGGTGCAGAAATGCTTGTTATTTTTGCGATGTCGCTGGCGGGAGCGATTAATCACCACTGCCGGAGGCGTTTTAATATCGAGATTAATTATCGCTGTGCAACTCGATGCGCGAGCGGATAAAAATCGGCAGCGGCAGCGCCAAAGGCTTCCCCCTTTCCCTTCCAAACGTCTCTTTTCAACTTGGTACGCGGATGTTCGAACTCACGATGTTATGGCTCATTTGTAGAACGCTGGTGAGTAATGGGTTGTTTGTGGTTTCATTAATTTACCAATATTTTCTTCAACACATGTCGTTTATTTTAGGCCATTGTTAACTCTAGCTACTTGCTACATAGGTTGGATTGTTTAAGAGCTTATTATTGTTTTCAATAATGTTGAATGATAAGCACGAGAAAAATAAAAACTTGAAGAAACATAACTATTACAAACAATGTATACATGAATGTAATGTCTGCTCGTGAAGGACCTTAATTCTGAAGTTCCGACTTTATAGTTTACAGGATCAGAAACCTTATGATTTTAAATAAAGAAGCATTACTTCCTCGTGATTCTTTTTAGGAATCTTGAATAGACTACATAATTATCATGTTTGTCAAAGTCGAACAGTTCTTGATGTGAAAATCAACAATATCACGCAAAAAATGGGTATGACTGTGAATTAAGGAGCACACTCGTTTGCAAGAGATGGAGTAGTCTTCAAAATTAATCTATGTATGTACTAGGCGCGACAGCCGTAAACGGGCTGAGGACTACCGGCGACGTCTCCGACTCGCGGTCATGGGTTAAGGGGCTACGTGTGGTCAGCACGTAGACATCCCCATGACGTATTCCGGTCTTCTCAATCTGAGAAGTGAATTTTCTCACCATCTCACAGCAATATATACTGGGGCATTGCAAGGAAAACGCACACTAGAATCTTGGTTCGACCGGGAATCTATCTCGGGGTCGCGTAGTGGAAAGCGAGCATGGCCACGAGCCTCAAAATGAATCTAATTAATCTAAAATATCAATGACGGGTTCACTCGTCAGGTAGTTCTGGAAAGAGATTTTGTGATAATGAAGTGTCGACGTTTCCTACTTTATTTTATATACGTATTCCTAAGTTCCGATTCTCACAGAAGTTGGAAAAATTATCCATATATGTTAGAGGTGTCTATGATTTCGTCGGCGAAAGCAAGGATCCGATATCCACGCGCTGCATTATGGAACAGAACATTTTTAGCATTCATGTATGTAAAGATCTGTTCTGGACTGAATATAATCTATACCACGCAATTGCAGCATTCGAGAAATCTGCTCTTGTTAACATTTTACTGCAGTATTATTAAATTCTGCCATTGTTGTTTTGATCGAGAGCGTGCTACGTTTCAGAAAACTATTTCGGATGGTTTTGTTCACCAGCTTTTTTTGCTTCACAAGAGAATAAGGCTGCACCTACCTTCAGTGTAAATTGCACAGATGATGTAGAAACCCGAAACGTTTATTGACGCAAGGCTTCGCCAGATCTCTACCGTAAATGAAATTCAACGTAACATCCTTGGAAATCTTCTAATGATTGACTAAGAGAAACACTAAATAAGCAAGTTGAGAGAAGTCTGATTCAAAATATCAGTTTTGCTTCTGAAAGAAATGGAGACGAAGTAGTTTCCTCCCTCGCTGACCAATGTCGCTCTCGCAGTCAAATTGCGAATCTGTCCTCGGGCGCGTCCTTCAGAAAACGTTCACGCGGCGGGCCCCACGGCGCGGCTCACACACAGCGCAGACAGCGATTGGATAAAGTGAGGTGCCTAGAGCAAGGTGCAGTGGGAGGTGAGGCGAAAAGGTGCGATAAGGCAAAGGTGGCGTCAGGTGCGATAAGACAAATGTGAGGCCAGGTGCGGTAAGGGAGGATGCGGTAAGGCGAGGTGAGTTAAGATTGGGATGAGTTAGGGGGTGAAAAGTGATGGGGCGCGGGAAAGTGGAGTGACATGTGGAATGACATGGACGAGATAAGGTGGTGTGAAATGGGATGGGGCGAGGTAAGAGTGGAACAAGGGAGTGAGATTATTTTATAATTTTTCGTACAGGAGGCGCGATATATCTGCTGACGATGTATGGATATTTTAAGTAATATTTAACCCTTGTGTTCATGTCTTTCTGGTATTCGATAAAAGACCAACTACAACCAAAGCTACTACCACAATCGTGTCGTACGAAGCACTTTTACATTTTCCCTATACACAGACGACACTCTGTGAAAGGGTAGTTAAGTTGTTTGGGTAGTAATGGTTTTAGCGTGGCGGGACGTATAGGCGACGGCGGCGGAGGCGGCGGCTGCGAGGGGTGCAGCGGAGGCGTCAAATTGAAACAAACGAGCGCCGCCAGGCTGCCGTACATTCCCGTTACGCGGATTAAGTACGCTTTTTCATTTGCGTGTTTTTTCGCCGCTCGTTTCATTCCGTGTAATGGCTTCCTCCGGGAGAGGCTACCAACAAGCTTATCCACACGCTCCACGAGCTCCGCAGCGGTCACAATCCACTTTGTTCCTCACATTAAAGGAATGTAGAGCGCATTTCCATAACCACTGGATCCCCGAGAGTCCCTCGTCGCCGCACGTGCCGAGTCGTCCATTTGTCACGTCCAGATAGTGTGGGCCCTAAGCGCCACGTTCCACTTCTGGAATCGTTGAGAGCATACGTCAGATTCGGAGAGTGCAGGTCGGTTTGTCGCCTCGACGCTGCGTTGTAAGCAACGGATATGCAGGGGTCATTTTGCATACAACGATGATTAATACATTAATGTTATGCGGTGTCCCATTTTCGTATTATACGCCAAATTCTCAATTACAATATTGAAATGGACTACATTTGTATTGCACTGAGAAAAATACTTATTTTACCTGCAGCAAATTAGTGGTCGTTTATTACATATCATGATGAATTTATCTCAAATTTTCCTTTTTTCTTACAAACACCTTTATTCCCACTACGCTAACGTTATTGTGAGTTTTACTTATTCTGAATGCGTGAATGAAAATGGTCTTTATTATATTTAAGCGACTCTGTCTTATAATGTAATTTAATCCAAACGAGGGCGAGAAATTTTGCAGTCTCGTGCACTCTATGAAGCAGGCGTCAATAATAAAGGAAAATTATTCGGGTAGTTTTATATTTTTCTACGTAGCACTATATAACGTTGAAATATACAGCAATATCCAACACGATAAATCATTATCGGGAGAATATCCATCTTAATACTTATAATCCCAACGGGCAACCTTGTATATCATGACATTCCAAAACACGATAATGCAAATGCGGATCCGTAACGTATTCTCAGAAGACCATTTCTCTCTCGCACGTGTGTTTTTATATGCGACACGTCTACATGTTGCATTCCACATACGAGCCACGCGATTACAACGCGCTCCGTCACTCTTCCACGCAACCGAAGCCATTAATCCCCGCCGGATTTTTTCCGCCCCAGGACACGCGGTGCCGACAGCGGACGAGGACGCGGAGGCGACGGCCTCACAATCGGAGGCGCGCGGCGCCAGTGACGCAGGCGCGTGGCGCATGCGCAGAGGGGCAGCGCCGACAGGAACAGGAACGCGCCCGCGCCCGCGCGCGCGACCCCGCCTGAGATACCCGCCTCGATACACGCCTCCCCTCACCTCCCGCCCGGCCCACTGAGCGCGTAATCGACGCGCCGCCGCCGGTCGGTTTAAGATGATTAACGACGCGGCGCGCGCTGCAAAAAGCACGGCCTCGCGCTGGAGGGCGCAGGCGGGAGCGAGGGCGGGCGAAACGAACCGACTCGAAAAATTAGGTAGAAAAGAGGCAATGGATGGAGGGCGAGAAGAGAAAGAGAGAATGGAAGACTGAAGATAGAGAGGGGGAGAGCGAGAAAGAAAGTAAATGACATGAAAATATCAATGAAAAATTGTTAAAGAACGAAAATAGAGACAGGATATGAGGAAGAAAGATTTGGAACTACAATCCAGAATAAAAAGTGCAGATGGGCAAAACAATAGAAGTAGGAGGAGAAATGAATTTATTAATTATAAAAATGTGGAAAAAAAAGAAAAGACAACATGCAAAGCAGGCTGAACCCTAGTCGAGAGTCGCTGAGTTTTAGATGAATGCAGAGATTTTCGACACTGGTCTTTCGCTCAACAGTCCAATAATATAATTTATATTGATTGTGTGAGGTACAATATTGAAAGAATGAGACAAGAGGAACAAGAGGAAGAAGAAAATAATATAGTTTTTAATTAATTAAAACAGGTAGTGAAGAAAAAGAAAAGTAGTAAAGTTTCATGACCGCTTTAAAAAAAATATAGAATACTTTCACTATACAAACTTTGCCATGAAAAGTACAAGTAGCACGCAAACGGTTTCAATGCGTTTTTGAATTTCAATGAAATCAATTTCCTTATTGTATATCTTTAGATTAATACTGCATGAATTGCAATGTGAAGAAAGTGAAGTGATTACATAGTAGCTTCTAATTTATTTTCAGTTAATATTTTATACAAATATCGAAGTTCTAATTTATTTCTTACTAACTTTCCTCCACGCTATTTTCATTTCAAATTACACTTAATATTATTCTATTTCGAAGTTTACGTTAAAACGCCTGAAACAACATTCAAAATTTAGTACTATAACTATTTTTAAGTGGTTAATCGTGAATTTCTTTTACTTCCAGTTTTCGAATCAATAGTAGTAAATAATGAAAATATTTATATATCAACGAAATTAATTGAGGAATTATTTTTGTGTTGCAATTTCTTGAAGTGGCTATTGGCTAGCTCTTGGTCAGCGTGCTCGCTTTCCACTATGCGACCTCAGGTTCGATTCCCGGCCGAGTCATATATACATACAATATCTTTAAGGTTGTATGTCTACTCAAAAGTGACCGAGAATGCAGAAAAAAAGGCATTTTTGGTCATTGACCATTATGAAAGCGTCATTTATTACTCTCGATTGCGGTGAAAACTGTTTTTTTCTATCTGCAATATTTTCTGAGATAAATTATTATCAAGGTGGCGTCTCTACCATGCCTCCTTGGATCTGTCAGTGTCCCTTGTAATTGCAAAAAAGAAATAAAAACTAGCTTTTCAACAGAAAACATTCCGGGACAAAAGCAGGTGAAATTACTTGTGAGGAAGGAAAAAGAAGAGGGACCACAAGAAAAGGGAAGGAAAAGATGTACCTTATGCTGCAGGTGCAAGATTGGTATGCAACCTTTCATTACCTCTGGAAAGTTCATTTTCCTTCCGTATTGATTAACAAGAAAAATGGTAACTTGGGAACTAAGAGATATTTAAATAATTCTTTCTGTATTTTACAGGTTAACCTTCATATTATTATGTGAACTATATATAATATTCCAGAACACAATGTTTGAAAGGATGTATTCAAAAGAAAGAAAGATAAAATAAATATTTTTTATAATTTAGAACTTTTTTAACAATTTAAAATTTTATTTCTTACAGAACATTGAGGTTTACATAATGAAGCAGTTATATTTTTCTCTTCTAGAAAAAATAATTGTGTATATATATTAAATATTATTTGAGATACTGTATCACAAGTGCAACAATGTAAAAACTCGAATAACTCTAAATGTAATTTTTATAAAAATATCGGGAAGTTATTTTGTGTTTCTTGCATTTATATCTACATTAATGTCATCAAATTATGGAAATGTTTACTTTAGGTACACATATACCTTAATAACACATTTATTGTAATTAATCGCAATTATTATACATTATGAGTAATGTATTTATTCAATTCTAACACTACTATTTTACCAATATTGACTCAAAGTTGGGCCGAAAGTGAAAAAAAATTACAAAATGAAAATTGGTGTTTGAATAAAAAATGTATAAACGGAGACCTCATTTTTGTTGACAAAACTGCTGCAACAATTGCTTTTGACTAGTTTTCCTTGTTTGTGAGAGTCCTAGGCTTGTTTCTATTTAAGTTTATGGATCAAGTTAAATGTATTATTTACGCTCGGTGCCCATTGTCGTGAACGTACAGTAGTCACGTTGCACTAGAGACGCGCAATAAAGATTTTACGACACAATGTACATACAGTAGCAGGAAAGCATAACACGTAATAAGTACTTCGAACAATGAATGTCTTCATTTGACTGCTGTCACGAAAGGGAACGTCGGGAAAAACAATGTTTTGAAAATTAGTGGAAGCAATACGTAGTAACGATTCAAATTTAGGAAAGACAAGTAATGATATAAAAAAACAAGTTGAAATTCACCGAAATTTAGGGTAATGATGCAATTTATAAACTACTGCATTTTTTATAAATAAAATCGAAGACATTTCTTTCTAAATTTATTGATGTACGTAGAAAAACAAATCCTGTCTCTTGCAAAATAACTATGGAAGGGGTGTCGGTGCACTTCGAAAGGTACTCATAATTGGGTGGTGTACTCATAATCATCGGTGCTTACTTCTGCTCTTCTACAAAACGTTTGATCCTTCTCACTACATAATTTTGCCATGTTCACGACAATACAAAAATCAAGGCTCCTGAATACTATTTAGCCTTATCGTTTGTCATCGAAAAACTTGCGGTTATAACGTCATTATTCGAGAATCATTCTAATTAGAATGAGTTTTTAATAAATAATGTGCTCTGATGATTTAGTATCTCAACTTCCTTCTAATAGGACGCGTTATACATTACACTCGACTGTTTACAAGGTTTACTGTTCTACCTAGCATTGATGTCTCCTCCAGACACTGATACAATTTCATTTCTGACAAACAAACTTCTTCATTATGTGTTTTATAATATTACCCATGATGCTCTATAGAAAGAACTCCACTACGAAGCAGTTCCCTAAAACATCCTAATCTCTTTCGCCCACAAAAAAGTATACTAAAAACGACAAATTATTGATGGATAATGGGGTGCAACACATGCGTATTTGCTATCCCGGTTTTCTTCAATCGGCATAAAGCTGGACGCGAAGTCAAAATTTAATTAGTCTATAACAAAGATCTTTCATAACATCATATATATTGACCTCAATAAACGGGGATCAAATCCGTTTGTTCTACACGACAACCAGTAATGGAGGTGAGGCCAGGTCAAACCGACACCGAGCGACTTCTTTGTGAAGCGACCTTCGCGGGGCAGGTGCCGCCCCGTGGAGCCAATACCTGTGGGCCGGCGCCATCGCTCATTCCCGTACCTATTGTCACCCACTCATTTTCACCATTGCCGATGGATGTAGGTTAGGGACTCTCTCACAACTCCTCCATCCATTTCTCATGCTCCATTAACACACGCACCAGAATTAATTTGGCTAATGAGTGTCAAATGGCTGTAACACACTGACTAATTTCTATGCAGGGAGTGTAGACCCGTATTATTACCAAGCAAACTTTTTTAGATTTTTATAAAATCTGAAGTAAAACCATAACTTAATTCCCGCCCAAATTTGTATTTTCCATTAGACGAGCAGATAGTTGTATACAATTTTTTACAAAGAAAGACTGGCAAACTTGCAATCAGTATTAAACGAAATTATGTTTATAAAAGCGTTAACATCGCGAATATTAGAATTAAAGAAATATTTTTACAACTTGCATTAAACTTTTTAAGATAAATTACAGTGTACGTACTCTTTAAAGATATTTTAAAATCTATAGA
>BOPP01000071.1:5512643-5547614 GCA_017312745.1 Gryllus bimaculatus | reverse complement strand
CATGATATGGCTTGCCCGTACCATTCTGATATTTCTACTCCGCGACTTAATACAGTACGTGTAGGGCCCACCCAACAGATCAATCAACAATTAATCAACGGAAGACTAAACAGGGGAGAAATAATGAACATATGAACCTCCCCTTTTCGAAGGACATTCCAAAAACATTTATCGCAACACATTGGCGCTCCTCCACCTCATCACGTACTCCCGCCGCCGCCCGGCCTGTCCCCTCCTTTCCCCTCACCATGCAATTTAGGGCCTACTACAATGAAAGCGAGGAAGTGCCGCGCCGCCCGCCGTCTCCACGACCTCGCAGGCTGCGGTCCGCGCCGCCAAGGCCCGCGCCGCCCGCGGCCACCCACAGCCAACAGACCCGCCCGCCCGCTCCGCACCCCGCCGCCCGCGCGCGCGCTTTTTACGAAGAAGACCGCCCCGCCGCGAGCAGGGTCGAGGCGTTTTTTGCGGGTGCCGCCGCTGCCGCGAGTGGGTGACGGCCGCCCGCGAGGTTGCGGTGCGGAAAACATGAAACAACGGGGCGCCGGAAAGGCACGTGTGCTGAAGATTATCCGACCAAGTGAGATTACTGGAAGAAGGCAAAAGAATATTATTTTGTAAATCGGTTCATATACTATGTAAAGATATAAAGTTTTAGTAATCAAATTACAAGGAATGAAAATGAATAATATTTTTATGTGAATTAAGATAGGATTTATTATTTTATATTAAGTTTTATTATTATATTTAATATATTTTTATATGGTTTTAATTATGTTTACATTATTTCGAAGAAAATAAAAACGGAATAGAAGTTAGGAACGGGTGTAAGTTCTCAAAATGTAAGATTCAAAATGAAATGTAATAATGTAATATGCATATTACTTTCTTTATCTGGCATACGTACGGAGATTGAGAGTAAACGCGGGAAAATCTAATGGATATATTAAATGTAATGAAGTTGTTTGGGAATTGTACAAATAGTCTCTCTGCGCCCGTTAATTCGTGATCATTGTCGCTCAATTAAAAGTTTGAATGAAATATGAAATATTTTTAGCAAGCGTTTCCTGCGTTCAGTATTCCTATAACGTACTAAAGATGTAATTCAGAACTCTTCTCTTCCAAGCATATAGTATATAGTTTAATCTTTAAGTTAATATCGGACGAATGTTTAAATCCAACATACATGTGATGCACACTACCAAGTCCTAAGTTTGGACGTTTGGATGATAGTTATGATCAGTAACTATATAATTACCGTTTTATATTAGTCTGTTAAATTAATTAACTATCGAGCCTTTATACTTGTATCTATGATGAGTTACACGTGAATGCGTTTCTTACGTATCTGAGGGAGAGCTGATGAGTACTTTATCCTCATTACAGGCATGTTCTTAAAAACATCCTTGAAGAGAGAATATTATATTAGGAGATATCTGAGTGCATGCGATTACTTTCTCAATTAGTGATGGCGCAGGGAAGAGGAAGGAGGATATTAGTTGCACTATGAGGTAATATCTACATATTTGCTTAATAAAGAGGATTTTTGGATCAAAGTTTGACCACATGCACTCTTTGGAGAGAAGTTATATTGGTGCAGGGTTACTCTCTCTCACCTGGAAATATTGTCTGGGCATTATTTTTTGTATTTTCAAATAGACATCTGGAACTGTTATCATAGGGTGTGCATTAGAGCATGAGTGGAGATAGGGAAGACGATGAGAGGGTTTGAGAAGGAAAACGTGAGAAAACACTGGCCCCTAACTAATCCACATAATATTATGCGAATGTAAATGATAGGACTAGCAATGGTACCGGTGGGGGTATGAGGAAAAAAGGGGTACACTCGGAATAGCAGAATCCGGCCGAATGGGGCGTGACCCAAGCCTACAATCATACAAGGAACGACGAGAGTACACTTTCGGAAAATTCTAGTGAAAATGGAACGAAATGTAGATCTAGCGAATCGAGAAAGGAGAGGAGAGTGCGCGGAGAGAGCGAGCGCGAATTTAGACCCAACACTAAAACTTGCATTCTCCTCACTTCTCGTGATATTTACACGATTTGAGCCCTTATTAAGGCCCATTCCAGAATGCAAAGATCATATAACATAAGCAGGCGTTAACATAGAAGTTAGGACTACGTCCTAAGCGAATCATTCACAATGCGTTTCGCATAGCGATAACACGCAGACGTTTAACTTAAAAGCTTGAATCTTCAAGCTTCTGTGATTATGCTTAAGTAAGACTAAAGAAATGAACCACATCACAGTAAACGTTAAGCTGAAATAAGAATCGAAGAGGGAGCGAAGTCGATAGACGAACTAACACCATATGGGCCGTGGACAATAGTCCGATTTACGCCTCAAAATCTGTTCTAATCCAACCAATAGTAAACTAGACGCCCCAGCCAAAAGAAACCACCACTTTTTTCCTTGCGTGAATGGTTAAAGACAATTGTGAATACTTCAGTAATATCACTTATGTTAATGTTTACGTCTGCTGCGTTTATGCTTATGTTTACGTTTGCATTGTGATATGGGCCCTTTAGAACGCCAACTCCGTGTACGGCGACCCGCGGGCGGAAGAGCTGCCTGCTTCCGAGAATCCGCACGTCCGCACTGCGTCATCGCCGTCGTCGTCGCTCGCCGGGGCGCGCGGGCGGCGAGTTTGCGACCGGCGGCGCGCCGCAAAGTGGGTTGCGGCCAATGTGAGGGAAAGCCCGTCCGCGATGACGGTGCGTCGCGTCCCGCGTTTGCAAGAAAATCTGCGTTGTCGCCTCCTCGGAGAAGCGGCCGTGGGAGGGGGGGTGGGTGGCGGGGGGAGGGGCCCGGGGGGGGAGGAGTTAGCGGGGGAGGGGCGGGGGAGTGGGGAGGGGAGGGAGTGTAGCGGGGGAGGGGCGGGGGGAGTGGGGAGGGGGTGAGGGACTTGTTAGCGGGGGGAGGGGCGGGGGGAGTAGGGAGGGGATAGGGCGGGGGAGGGGCGGTGGAGGGGGAAGGGGATAGGGCGGGGGGAGGGGCGGTGGAGGGGTGGTGGAGGGGGGAGGGGCGGTGGAGGGGGGAGGGGCGGTGGAGGGGAGGGGCGGTGAGGGGAGGGGCGGTGGAGGGGGGAGGGGCGGTGGAGGGGGGAGGGGCGGTGAAGGGGGAGGGGCGGTGGAGGGGGTGTGGAGGGGGGAGGGGCGGGGGAGGGGGAGGGGGTGTGGCGGTGGGAAGGGGCGGGGGAGGGGATGGGGTGTGGTGGGGAGGGAGTGGCGGGGGAGTGGCGGGGAGGGCGGGGGGAGGGAAGGGGGGGGGAGGGGGAGGGGAGGGGAGGGGGAGGTTGGTGTCGGGGGAGGGGCCGTGGGGAGGGGAGGGGTGTGGCTGGGGGAGGGGCGGTGTGGCGGGGGAGGGGGAGGGGAGGGGGTGTGGCGCGGGGGAGGGGGGAGGGGAGGGGTGGCGGGAGGGGAGGGGTGGGCGGGGGAGGGGGTGGCAGGGGGAGGGCGGGGGAGGGGCTTGGCGGGGAGGGGGTGTGGCGAGGGGAGGGGGTGTGGCGGGAGGCGGGGGAGGGGTGGTGGCGGGGGGAAGGGAGGGTGTGGCGGGGGAGGGGGGTTGTGGGCGGGGGGGGGGGTGTGGCGGGGGGCCGGGGGGAAAGGGGGTGTGGCGGGGGCGGGGGGAAGGGGGTGTGGCGCCGGGGGTCCCGGGGAGGGGTGTGTGGCGGGGGGAGGGGCGAGAGAGAGGTGCGGTGGGAACACCAGGCGCAGCTTCGGGCGTTGGCGGGCCCAGCGGTTGGGCCAGAAACGAAGTCCACGTTTGAGGCGGAAGTGAACATAAGCGTTATGTTTTTGACGATCCGGGAATAATCTTAATTCTTTTGCGGGGCAATGCCTGGGTAAATAGTAAAACAAAATGTCGACCCCATGCTTTTTCTAGTTGTGACTAGTTCAACTAAATTATGCTTTTTAGCAGATTTTGTTTCGTGACGTAATTTTTTCTTAAACGAAACTTGTGTTGTCGCGCGTAATTGACTTCCATACCACCTTCCACCCACTTCATGTAGCCAATGCACACTACGTTTTGAAATAATCCGTAATGCCCAGCAATAAAGCAAAGTCTAATATTTAACCTACTAAACGGACAATACACTTCTGAGTTTCCTGATAAATTCACCGAGGTGAGGGAATTAAACTTTGGAAGACTGCAGAAACTTCAAGTATAATGACTTTTCACGAAGGTCAAAAATCAAAACTGACAATATAGATTGGTTTTATTAACCTTGGTAAAAAACATAGCACAAGAACCTATTTGAATAAATAGGCATAGCAAGGTTGACAATTTGGGATAGTTTAAGTCCTGTCAGTAACAAAGAGATGGGCAGACAAAATGAATCACGGCATTGAATCATCATTTTAAGGAAAATATCAGCTATGATGTTTGGTACAAATTGGATACTCTAAATCCTCGGTAAAAATTCATTCGAAGGAATCGTTATATAAAATGGCTTTTGTCCGCACTCGTGAATGTATTACACTGTCTTTCTCAAACTCAAAAATACAATTCATTAAGCTAGTTGGCCACCTTGCAGGAATTAGTTATTATATTATTATTATTATTTATTATTATTATTATTATTATTATTATTATAGTGGCAATCATCTATTAATCAATTAGGCGGGGAAGCAAAGACTAAATATTTTTAAAACAAGCAATTTAAATATAAGATTTTTGTAAAGTGCGAAACAATTCTTCCCTAACAGATTCTAGTAACGAACTCGCATTGTAAATTTTAACAGTCAATGTTATTGCACGATAAATAATTTTATTTCAACATGTAACATCCAGGGATGCATGAACGCTGATATCCGCTGACATTCAGGTACATACGAACATCAAAGGTGTCAGTCAGATTGAAAGGTGTGGCAGACCCTCTATTGACCTGCGTTTCCGCGGCGCGCGCTTGGAACAACAAGCGGGATGTCCCCCACCCGCTGCCCCGAGGCTTCGGAGCCGAGCCCGCGCCGGCATCGAGCTTCTGCGGGCACCACCTCGCGGGCCCGCCGGAGCGTTTGGATCGAGGCAGGTGTCCTTCGGGCTGGGCGCGGGCTCCACTCTGCGAATTTCCTCGCGGGCGGTCGATCGCAATGACGTGGCGCTAAATGTCGCCCATGTCTGGGAATGGGTTGGGCGAAACACGGTTTTCGAAGTTTTGGAACCATATCTTCGACAGTTAAAAAATATTGTGAGTGGTTCGTTTTGGCCTTGGGCTGGTAAATCTGTCTTGTGCCAGCCTCGCCCTATAAGTCACTCCTAATATTTATTACACTTTGAATTGCTACTTAAATTTTCGGTACCCTACCGGAACACAAATGGCAATTCTAAGAAGTAAAATTCTGCAAGAAAAGCTATCAGTGGCAATGCGAAGTTAAACTGAAATCTATATGTAGTTTAGAACAACATCAATTTGTTTTCGGAAAATGCATTTGAAGTAAAAACGTTTTGCTATCTAACTGAACGGTTTTGTCCTAACTTAAATATGAACGTCCACTGCTCTGGGCACAAAGTGATTTTTTTACGTGTATTTATACTTAATTACTACTAATTACTTACAAATCGTCCTCTTAATAAAGAGGTACGGGTATAGGTCAACCTAGTAGTTGTGGTGGTGCGTTTAGCTCGCGAAATAATTTTTAGTAACTGTTTTCAAAAAAGATTTACTATACATTCTGTTCTCACGCTAGGGATAGAGCGGAGATGCGAACAATTAGAGACAAGAAAATCGTGTCCTTGAAAGAAAATAACCAAATATTTGGGTGGGGTTGAAATAATCCATTTGTTAATAAAATTGAAATAATTTACATTTTGTGAGAATACGTCAAATAGCTTTCAGTCACCGGCGTTTTCATTTTAGTAATGCGCAGCAAATTCCTCTTCTTGATAGTGTGTAATATTTGCGCAAAACTCTGCAGGTTGTCACATTTTTCAAATTTAAAGAATATGTGATTAGATGGAAGACAATATCCTAGTCCTGAAGCGTTATTGACATTCTCGTAGAAGCACTTTTACGTTACCTTTCTCCATCCCGAGCGCAGCGGGGAAAGTACACAGCATAAAATGAATACAGTGTTTTATAGAGTTGGTTTTTCAGTAATTGTGTTTTTCTGACTCTCCTCTCCCCTCTCTCTCGATGTTACTTTCCCTGTCCGCTACGAACAAGCTGATAAATTACCAGCGGAGTCCACTCCGGAATACATCTAGATTTACAGGAAATTTCCTGGAGGATTGCATCAACATGCATCCGCACTATAATCAGATCTAGTTTTTCTTGCGTGTCAGTTACGTTTATTTCATAATACTGACTTTTGTGAAGGATGATATATTCCATGTATATAAATTATATTATTTTTTCCGTGTTCAGAATATACCATTTTTTTGCTATTGACATACAACACGTAACAGCAGCAAATTCTATTTATCAAAGCAGGCCAACCGTGATGAAACTATTCCAATTGCTGAAAGAAGCTTGTGGTCAACCATAGAAGACGTTTTTAAGTAACCAATTCCATTAGAATGGTAAATTATTCACAAGACACATTAAATTATGGCCAACATAGAGGTTATTTAAAAACTTTAAACAAAATGGTTTGCGAACATGTATTTGAAAACATGATTAAACTGTAATGACTCATACATTAAAAAAATATTAGCTAAACTGGTTTGCAAAATTGAGTTTCTTCGTCTGTCGTTATTTTATTCTATTAGAAAGTGTTTATTACACTCGAAGTTTAATTCTTCTCAATTGAGCATCCAAGGAGTAAAGTAAGGTTTTATCTTTTTCCTGGAGTTAATATTATTTATTGCTCAGGTATTAATTATGCGGCCTAAAATTGCTTATGTAACAACTACGACGAAATTCACGAATTCTGTAATTCGTTTATCACCACGCCGACGAAAACTAATTTTCGGGAAAGATGAATAAGCGATGCAAATTACAAGGAATGAAAATGATAATATTTTATGTGAATTAAGATAGGGATTTATTATTTTTATATTAAGTTTTATTATTATTTTAATTATTATTTTTATATTGTTTTATTATTATTACATTATTCGAAGAAAATTAAAAACGGAATAGAAGTTAGAACGGTGTAAGTTCTCAAAATGTAAGATTCAAAATGAAATGTATTAATGTAATATGCATATTACTTTCTTATCTGCATACGTACGGAGATGAGAGTAATACTGCGGAAAATCTAATGGAATATTAAAATGTAATGAAGTTGTTTGGGAATTGTACAAATAGTCTCTCTGCGCCCGTTAATTCGTGATCATTGTCGCTCATTAAAAAGTTGAATGAATATGAAATATTTAGCAACGTTCCTGCGTTCAGTATTCTATAACGGTACTAAAGATGTAATTCAGAACTCTTCTCTCCAACGATATAGTATATAGTTTAATCTTAAGTTTAATATCGGACGAATGTTTATCCAACATACATGTGATGCAACTACCAGTCCTAGTTTGACGTTTGGATGATAGTTATGATCAGTAACTATTATAATTACCGTTTATATTAGTCTGTTAAATTAATTACTATTAGCGAGCCTTTATACTTGTATCTAATTACACCCTACTCTGTACTTTATCTCTCAAGGCATGTTCTTAAAAACATCCTTGAGAAAATCATGTTTTCTAGACAGAGTAACAATTAGTCACACTTAAATTTGATCAGAATCCAATAGCGACATTAAAGTTTGTTTTTTTTCTAGAAATATTCTGGGCATTATTTTTGTATTTCATAGACCTGAACTTTTACATTGTATTATAATGGAACGATGAATTTGAAGGAAAATAGAAACACTCCTACTAATCAAATATTGCGATTAATAGAAGTACCACACATGATACAAGGAAAGGTTCAGGAGAAGTAACACTTTCGAAATTTAGTGAAAATGGAACGATTGAGAATCTAGCGATCGAGATTCCAGTGAAATTAATGCGCGTATTCAGCTTCGAATTTAGACCAACTCCACTAAACTTGCATTCTCTTTCACTTCTCGTCGTATTTACACGATTGAGCTGTATTAAGGCCCATTCAGAATGCAAACAAACATAAGCATGGCGTTAACATAGAAGTTAGGACTACGTCCATAAGCGAACTCATTCACAATGCGTTCGCATAAGCATAACACGCAAGACGTTAACTTAAAAGCTTGCAATCTTCAAGCTTCTGTACTTATGCTTAAGTAAGACTAAAGAAATGAACCAATCACAGTACGTTAACTGAAAATCAAGAATCGAAAGAGGAGCGAAGTCGATAGACGAACTAACACCATATGGGCCGTGGACATAGTCGATACCTCAAAATCTGTTCTCACATCCAACCAATAGTAAACTAGAACGCCTCACAGCCAAAAGAAACACTACTTTTTCCTTGCGTTGATGTTAGACATTGTGAATACTTCAGTATATCACTTATGTTAATGTTTACGTCTCTGCGTTATGCTTATGTTTACGTTTGCATTGTGAATGGGCCTTTAGACGCCACTCGTGTACGGCGACCGCGGGCGAAGAGCTGCCTGCTTCCGAGAATCCCGCACGTCCGCACTGCCTCATCGCCGTCGTCGTCGCTCGCCCGGGGCGCGCGGGCGGGCGAGTTTCGCGACTCGGCGGCGCGCCGCAAGTGGGTTGCGGGGACAATGTGAGGGAAAGCGCCGTCCGCGATGACGGTGCGTCGCGTCCCGCGTTTGCAAGAAAATCGCGTTTTATCGCCTCCTCGGAGAGCGCCGTGGAGGGGGGGTGGGTGGCGGGGGGAGGGGCCCGGGGGGGGAGGAGTTAGCGGGGGAGGGGCGGGGGAGTGGGGAGGGGAGGGAGTGTAGCGGGGGAGGGGCGGGGGGAGTGGGGAGGGGGTGAGGGACTTGTTAGCGGGGGGAGGGGCGGGGGGAGTAGGGAGGGGATAGGGCGGGGGAGGGGCGGTGGAGGGGGAAGGGGATAGGGCGGGGGGAGGGGCGGTGGAGGGGTGGTGGAGGGGGGAGGGGCGGTGGAGGGGGGAGGGGCGGTGGAGGGGAGGGGCGGTGAGGGGAGGGGCGGTGGAGGGGGGAGGGGCGGTGGAGGGGGGAGGGGCGGTGAAGGGGGAGGGGCGGTGGAGGGGGTGTGGAGGGGGGAGGGGCGGGGGAGGGGGAGGGGGTGTGGCGGTGGGAAGGGGCGGGGGAGGGGATGGGGTGTGGTGGGGAGGGAGTGGCGGGGGAGTGGCGGGGAGGGCGGGGGGAGGGAAGGGGGGGGGAGGGGGAGGGGAGGGGAGGGGGAGGTTGGTGTCGGGGGAGGGGCCGTGGGGAGGGGAGGGGTGTGGCTGGGGGAGGGGCGGTGTGGCGGGGGAGGGGGAGGGGAGGGGGTGTGGCGCGGGGGAGGGGGGAGGGGAGGGGTGGCGGGAGGGGAGGGGTGGGCGGGGGAGGGGGTGGCAGGGGGAGGGCGGGGGAGGGGCTTGGCGGGGAGGGGGTGTGGCGAGGGGAGGGGGTGTGGCGGGAGGCGGGGGAGGGGTGGTGGCGGGGGGAAGGGAGGGTGTGGCGGGGGAGGGGGGTTGTGGGCGGGGGGGGGGGTGTGGCGGGGGGCCGGGGGGAAAGGGGGTGTGGCGGGGGCGGGGGGAAGGGGGTGTGGCGCCGGGGGTCCCGGGGAGGGGTGTGTGGCGGGGGGAGGGGCGAGAGAGAGGTGCGGTGGGACACCAGGCGCAGCTTCGGCGTTGGCGGGCCAGCGGTTGGGCCAGAAACGAAGTCACGTTGGAGCGGAAGTGAACCAAGCGTTTATTTTTTTGACGATCCGGGAATAATCTTAATTCTTTGCGGCAATGCCTGGGTAATAGTAACAAAATGTCGACCATGCTTTCTAGTTGTGACTAGTTCAACTAATATTATCTTTTAGCAGATTTTGTTTACGCTGACGTATTTTTCTTAAACGAAACTTGTGTTGTCCGCGTAATTGTACTTCCATACCACCTTCCACCCACTTCATGTACCATGCACACTACGTTTTGAAATAATCGTAATCCAGCATAAGCAAAGTCTAATATTTAACCTACTAACGGACAATACACTTCTGAGTTTCCTGATAAATTCACCGAGGTGAGGGAATTAAACTTGGAAACTCAGAACTTCCAAAGTATAAATGACTTTCACGAACGGTCAAAATCAAAACTGACAATATAGATTGTTTTATTAACTTGTAAAAACATAGCACATGAACTATTGAATAAATAGGCATAGCAAGTACATTGGATAGTTAAGTCTGTTCAGTAACAAAGAGATGGCAGACAAAATGATACGGCAATGATCATCATTTTAATGGAAAAATACAGCTATGATCGTTTGGTACAAATTGGATACTCTAATATCCTCGGTGAAAAATCATTCGAAGGAAATCGTTATAAAAATGGCTTTTGTGTCCCAACTGTGAATTATGTACACTGTCTTTTCTCAACTCAAAAATACATTCATAAGCTGGTTGCACCTTGCAGGAATTAGTTATTATATTATTATTATTATTATTATTATTATTATTATTATTATTATTATTATTATTATAGTGCATCACTATTAATCCATTTAGGCGGGGAAGCAAACTAATTATTTTAAACAAAGCAATTTAATATAGATTTTTGTAAGTGCGAAACAATTCTCCCTACAGATTCTAGTACAGAACTCGAATAGTAAATTTTACGTCAATGTTATTGCACGATAAATAATTTTATTTCAACAATGTAACATCCAGGGATGCATGAACGCTGATATCCGCGACATGTCAGGTACATACGACATCAAGGTGTCAGTCAGATTGAAAGGTGTGGCAGACCCCTCTATTGACCTGCGTTTCCGCGGCGCGCGCTTGGACAACAGCGGATGTCCCCACCCGCTGCCCGGAGGCTTCGGAGCCGAGCCCGCGCCGGATCAGCATTCTGCGGGCACCACCTCGCGGCCCGCCGGAGCGTTGGATCGAGGCCAGGCTGTCTTCGGCGCTGGCGCGGGCTCCCTCTGCGAATTCCTCGCGGCGGTCCGATCGCATGACGTGGCGCTAATGTCGCCCATGTCTGGGAATCGGTTGCGAACACGGTTTCGAAGTTTGGACATATCTCGACATTAAAATATTGTGAGTGGTTCGTTTGGCCTTGGCTCGGTAAATCTGTCTTGTGCCAGCCTCGCCCTATAAAGTCACTCTATATTTATTACACTTTGAATTGCTACTTAAATTTTCGGTACCTACCGAACACAAATGGCATTCTAAGAAGTAAAATTCTGCAAGAAAAGCTATCAGTGGCAATGCCGAAGTAAACTGAACATTATATTGTAGTCTTATGAAACATCAATTTGATTCGGAAAATGCATTTGAAGTAAACGTTTTGCTATCTAAACTGAACGGTTTGTCTAACTTAAATATGAAGTCACTCTCTGGGCACAAAGTGGTTTTTTACGTGTATTTATACTTAATTACTACTAATTACTTACAAATCGTCTCTTATAAAGAGGTACGGTATAGGTCAACTAGTAGTTGTGGTGGTCGTTTTAGCTTCCGAAATAATTTTAGTAACTGTTTTCAAAAGATTACTATACATTCTGTTCTCACGCTAGGTAGAGCGAGATGCGAACAATATAGAGACAGAAAACGTGTCCTGAAAGAAAATTAACCAAATATTTGTGGTTTGAAATTAATCCATTTGTTAATTAAATTGAAATTAATTACATTTGTGAGATCGTCAATAGCTTTCAGTCACCGGCGTTTTCATTTAGTATATGCGCAGCAAATTCTCTTCTTGGATAGTGTGTTAATATTTGCGCAAAACTCTGCAGGTTGTCACATTTTCAATTTAAAGAATATGTATTAGATGGAAGACAATATCTAGTCCTTGAAGCGTTATTACATTCTCGTAGATAGCACTTTTACTTACTTTCTCCACCCGAGCGCAGCGGGGAAAGTACACAGTCATAAAATGATACAGTGTTTTATAGAGTGGTTTTTCAGTAATTGTGTTTTCTGACATCTCTCTCCCTCTCTCTCAGATGTTACTTTCCCTGTCGCTACGACAAGCTGATAAATTACCAGCGAGTCCACTCCGAATACATCTAGATTTACAGGAAATTTCCTGAGGATTGCATCACAGCATCCGCACTATAATCTGAGTCTAGTTTTCTTGCGTGTCAGTTACGTTTTATTTCATAATACTGACTATTTTGTGAAGGATGATATTATTTCCATGTAATATAAAATTATATTATTTTTCGTGTTCAGAATATACCATTTTTTTTCTATGTGACATACAACACCGTAACACAGCAAATTCTATTTATCAAAACAGCCAACCGATGAAACTATTCAATTAGCTGAAAGAAGCCTTTGTCTACCATGAAGACGTTTTAAGTAACCAATTCCATTTTAGAATGGTAAATTATTCAAACACATTAAATTATGCCAACATAGAGTTATTTAAAACTTTACAAAATGTTTGCGACAGTATTTGAAAACATGATTATACTGTAATGACTCATACATTAAAAAATATATTAGACTAAACTGTTTGCAATGAGTTCTCGTCTGTCGTTATTTTATTCTACTTAGAAGTTGTTTATTACACTCTGAAGTTTATTCTTCATGAGCATTCCAGGAGTAAAGGTAAGGTTTATCTTTTCTGGAGTTAATATTATTTATTGCTCAGTATTAATTATGCTGCCTAAAATTGCTTATTGTAACAACACGACGAAAATTCAACGAATTCTGTAATTCGTTTATCACCACGCGACGAAAACTAATTTTACGGGAAAGATGAATAGCGCATGTGGACACAATTACTCACATGACAGGCTGTGGGCACACAGGTAAGATTACGTTTGTATTCAAATATTGCGTACTAATTCTCAGTCTCGTATGTAAAATACGAAATGCATCAGAAGATGCGGTATATGAGAAATATGCTGTTCATTTCGTCCATGCAGTAAGAATCCTTTGACGGATTAGCAGTAGGTGTCCAATGCTGACCACGATTGGATGAATGGCGTAAGACCTTGGTTGGATCGTAAGGCACGGCAACATGCCACTTTTTTACACGACTGACCGAGATCCAGGTGACCCAGTTTTTCTGTCGTCATTAATTTGATCGCATATTCATACATTGTCAAGTCTAGTATCTTCGAAATAACGATTTAAACAGCCTTTCCTCAATATAAACGGCTTAAATTGACCATTGGAAAGTAGTATTAGATTACTTGTTCCATTAGCAGTGACTAACAATCAACATACTACGTAGAAAACTGTTGTCCAATTCGTGAACACTGCACTTATTTCTGTAAAGTTAATTTGCATATAAGAAATCTATTGGGTGTGGTATCCAACTTTCCACCTCCTTTTTCTCCACAAAGTTAACTGCAAAATTGATGTATTACATGCTACGTATGAAAGCGATATGCCATAATAAAATGATATCAAAATACCGTATTACTTCAAGCACAAAAAGGTTATTTGTATAAGTAAATTAAATTAAACTTACCGGAGGTCTCGAGATAGGGCGAGGGTTCAAGGGGGACAGCCACAATCACACTGATCCCTTCTGTCTCAATAGGGAAGTCGTCGAAACAACACGAAAATGAAACAAATGCGTTATGATTTTTTAAAAGTTTTGTTTTACAGTTTGACAGTTTATATATTTCATGATAAGCCACTGAAATGTTACTTTTAACATTAGTCCCTTTTTATTAGGTGGTCGTCTAGAAGTTATAACTTTTTCGATAGAAGCACCAATCTTATCATAATCTTATTGAAAATTCATATCGGAACCGCCTCAGCGCATTACAATCTTAAATCCGTAATGTAATATTTTACAATCGATAAATTTCTTTTTTCAGCGCATATGTCATTTAGGAAAAACAATCATTTTATTTTTCATCTACATATATATTTATCTGCATTTCCTCATTAAAAGAGATGGAAATAATAGTATACATTATCTCGTGTAATTAACAGTTCCACCTTACAGGGCAGTCATTATTTCACATTTGAAACCATGTTACGCAATTTAAACATTACTGCTCGACTCCACTTAATGTGCGCATGATCTGCCTCATTTGGGCACGCGCCGTGAGCGTCGCTCTGCAGCTCGCGCGCGCTCGGAATGGCCAAGTACGGGCAGCCTCGTTAGCGCGCACGCCGCAGCCTCTTCGCTCACCCTCCCTCTGCGCGACGGGGCGACGGGACGGCGACGGACGGGGGGCGACGGACGGAGGACGGTGCGGCACGGCGGATTACATGAGGCGAAGACGCGAACGGTGAGAACGGCGGAGGAACGGGCTGACGGCGAGAACGGCGACGGGAACGGGCGGACGGGAGAACGGCGAGGGGAGAACGGCTGCGGACGGGAAACGGGCGACGGTAAACGGGCGGACGGAAGGAACGGGGCGGAACGGGAGAACGGGCGACGCGAGACTAGAGAACGGGCGGACGGGCGGACGGGACGACGGGAAACGGGCGACGCGAGACGGCGCGACGAGAAACGGGCGGACGGAAGGAACGGGCGGACGGAGAACGGTTGCGGACGGGGAAACGCGACGGGAAACGGGCGGACGGGAGAACGGCGGACGGAGAGACGGCGGACGGGAGAACGGGCGGACGGAGAACGGCGGACGGGAGACGGTGGCGACGGGCGAGAAACGGGCGACGGCGAGAACGGCGGACGAAGGGGGAAGAAAGAACGGGCGACGGAAACGGGGGACGAAACGGGCGACGGTCGAGAACGGGCGACGGAAACGGCGGACGGAAACGGCGAACGGAGAACGGGCGGACGGGAAACGGGCGGACGGGAGACGGGCGACGCGAGAACGGCGACGGAGAACGCGCGGACGGGAGAACGCGTCTGCGAAACGGAGGACGGGCAAACGGAGAACGGAGCGAACGGTCTCTAGCGAACGGGCGACGGGCGAACGGCGAACGGAGCGAACGCGGGAAACGGGCGAAACGGAAACGGCGGACGCGTACTGGGGCGGACGGAGGACGGGCGACGTGGAGGACGGCGGACGGGAGACGGGCGACGGGAGACGGGCGAGCGAGACGCGGCGACGGAGACGGCGGACGGAGGAGACGGGCACGGGAGACGCGGACGGCGGAACGGCGGACGGCGCGACGAGAGGACGGAGACGGAGCGGACGACGAACCGGACGGGAGGACGCGCGGACGGGAGGACGCGGACGGAGACCGGGCGACGGGAGACGGCGCGGACGGGGAGGACGCCGGACGGAGCGCGGACGGGAGACGGGCGACGGGACGGGCACGGAGGACGGCCGACGGCGAGACGGCGACGGCGGACGGCGCGGACGGCGGACGGGCGGACGGAGCGGACGGGCGACGGGCGGGAGGCGGACGGCGGACGGCGGACGGGCGGACGGGGCGACGGTCGGACGGAGACTGGCCGACGGGGAGACGGGTGGACGGCGTACGGGCGGACGGCGCGACGGGCGGACGCTGGCGACGTAGACGGAGACGGCGACGGAGGACGGCGCGGACGGCGGGACGGCGACGGAGACGGAGACGGAGGACGGGAGGACGCCGAGGGACGGAGGACGGAGACGGAGACGGGGAGACGGAGGAACGGAGGAGACGGAGACGGAGGAGGACGGGGGAGACGGCCGGAGCGGGAGGACGGCGGTGTTTAAAGTTACGCCGTGTTGCATCTCTGATGCAAGTCAGTGCGATCCGCCGAAGAATAGGAGGCAGGTTTCATCCGCGGTGGAATATACTAAAGCATCTGCGAGGTAGGCTTCCTTTGAAGGTATAAAGAGCGGGTTTCGTGAGATAGGTCGTGTGCCTGCGTAGAACTCAAACTGCAGTGTGGATTGTATGTCTTACAATGAAGGATTAAAATTTACGATTCTGCGTTGTTAACATATAATTCAGGTGGCGATACTCAAAAATTGGATTTCAAATTGACCCTAACTCATAGTTTTGGAAAAAAAAATTGAAATCTCAACTTAATTCTCTCTCACAACGATAAGAAATTAACACTAATCCACTTCTTCTACTTTGAAGGTGCGATTTCTCTTTTCGTTGATAGAAATTTCTTACTCTAAAAAACCTCTTCTACATCACGAAAAGTGAGCTGAAAAATGTTGTCGCATCGTAAGTTTGAACAAGTGCCCCGAGAAGACATGGAGCTGGAGACACTGTGTTGAGATTGACTCCCCGGGATAATTCTGCTTACTTTGATCCGCTCGCAACGAGTGAAAGTTTCATAAAGTTGGTGAAGTGAAGTTATTTGGCCAGTTCGAATGTCGTTCACCTGACTATTACGGCGGGCTCCGGGTACGGGCAATGAGAAAGGATAGATGTCCAGCTGCAGGCCGTCGAACAGGAGGCTAAATGTAAACCCATTTAAATGGCTTCGTATAACGTCAGCTTTGAGTTAGGAATCACGCCGATTATACAGAGCTGATAAATTTAAAATGGTCCCTAAAACCTAAAAACTGTTATACAGATTATTTTTTTCCTTAAATTAACCTAATGTAAGACGAATTAAACCAATATAACAAATATTATCTTGTGCATAAAAATCTTTCCGAATTCACACAGTATCTAAGCGTATTCATAACCAATTTTCAGATCTGTCCTAGCGAAACGCATTTAGAATGAAGATAATTGAGCTTCTAGAATATTTATTGCCTTTCCATAAATTACTAGCTCGAAAAAGTGGCGTCATCTAAAGAGTGTCTTACAAGAGAGGTTTCATTGTATAGTCAAAATGCAACTGAGGTCAACGCGCATCGTTGACGCACAGTTGCTGATATGTGACGCGGCAGCGGCGCGCGAGGCGAGGTTAGCGTGAAAGAGGCGCCTTCACACCGGGAGTTGCGGCGCAGCACGCGCTGAGAAAGTGACGTGGGCGTGAGCGCGCCGGGAGCGCGGGGCCGGGGCGCGGCGGGCGCGGGGGCGCGGGGGCCGGAGCGCTGGGCGCGAGGGCGCGGCGCGGCGCGGGGCCGGCGCGGGGCGCGGGCAGTGGGTTCGCGCGGTATGTGCCGCACTTGCGGTGGTGCAGAGGGGCGAGGCGCCGCCGCTGCGTCCCGTTGTGGGTAAACGCCCCCGCGACTCGTCGCAACGGTGCAAGCAGTGGGCCGAAGCGAAGCCAAGAGGGCCAAATATTGCGCAAGTTCTCCGAAAGCGGCTGTCAAAATAAATTTTCAAATGTGTAATATGAACGACTTAAAAAAGAATACAACTCACTTTTCATTATTTTAGGTTTTTAATTCCAATGCTTAATTTATTTTCTTGAAAATATTAGAATGCCTCGTAACTGTCGGCTCGAATTATCAAAATTTCGCAGATGACTTCCTGCTCTATCCATGTGTGAATTTTTTCTACCAACGAATTGCAAAATATTTTACATTTGCTTGAAAGTAATTCAAATTTAGTGTATTTGGGTTTTCCATCAACATAGGTTCAAATGGTATTTGCTTCAAATGTACGGCGAGATGTCAGAAAGCAATTGATGTAAGTAAGAGTACTCATAGATACACAAAACGAAGTTCATTACAAAATAATATTATTTTTACAACTATTTTCTTTCGTGAACTCGAGGAATACAGCAGAATTCCTTTTTTACTTGTATGACGAACAAATGGCATCAACATAAATGACCATTTCTTTTCTTCTTCAGAAGTTTGGAAATACGTTTTTACGGAAATGGACGAATAAAAATATCCTTCGTTTATCACCACATCCTACAAACACCATCTTTACTTTTAGTGTACACGTAACACACAATTTCGACTTTTTCCAAAATCGTATCTGTTTTTGCTTTCCTCTTCACGGGAGTGCTCTGCAAATTATGTTTCAGTCGTACATACTGTAAGAGGCGTTCCGGATGCAAACTCAACTTTCGGACATTCTTTAACACACCACAAGCGATTCTCGTGTCCAAAGAAAGATTGAATTCGTCCCCATTTTTCTTATAAAAATACGTTTTCCCTAGAAACAGTTTGATTATTTCGCCCAGGGCGGAACATATTAAATTTTTTTTTCTAGGATCTTGAATTTGAAGACTTCTCACTTTGACTTCCCGAATCGCCTGGTTTGCTCACGAGCCTGATTTTTGGTGTAGGGGACGAGCCGCGTCTGCTTCGGATTGCCCGCTCCAGGACAGATAAGGCAGATGTGCGTAATCCTTGACGCATCCATATCCGCGTAATCCATGAGCGCCTTTCGAGCTGCCGTTTCGGCCAGTGTGCGGCATAGCGCGGGCTGCCGTGGCGCGCGGTGGCGAACGCCTGGCTGGGACGGCGACCCGCGCTATCATTTCCCCCTTCCCCTTCCCCTCGCCTTCGCCATCGCCATCATGTTTGCAGCCGGCGGCGGAGCCGCGATAAGGGTCGCCGGCGACGCCCCCGGCCCCCCGGCCGGCTGACGACGTGGCCGCCTCCGCCGCCGCCGGGTGCGCGCGCGATAAGATAAGCGCCGAGAGCTCCACAACAATTCACGCAATTACTCTATAAAAACATGTCGCCCACAAAGGAAGAGGCGATCTGGGAGGAAGAAACCCGCGCCGAGTTCAAGGCGGAATCACTCGGCCAAATCAGAATCTGAAGTACACATTTAAGTGATTTTTAATATAAACGGCAAACACTCATGATTCTTCCGGTTGCCAGATTAATAATTGACCAAAAGTAAAACGAAAGGGATATGAAAGAATATAAACCACGTCGCTCTTATAAAACATTTGATAATTAATGGCTTGCACATTTAATAATGTCTAATACGTCCAATCACCCACGATTCCGACTTATCTTTGTTGCAAGTGCGAAAATATAACATCTATTTTATAAAAATGTTATGAAGAATTATTGGAAAATTTTTCCTTCATTGTTACAAAGAATTTTAATTTTTAATTCGAGTTACAACTAAAAACGTTCAAAGCCCCGTTTTGTGTAACATTTCGATCTCATTACTCGTGGTCGCTGTGATCTGTATAAAATCTATAAAACTACAAAACCATTAGTTATCATTGGTCGGGAAATTCTCGAGGCTCAAAAATTAAATAATTTCTAGACAAATATCAATAAAATGTTCAAAACTTTATCGTAATGTGTATTTATGACCATTGAAAGTGCACTCCGCATTCTGAAATTGGCACCAAAACTATTGCCCAATGAAAATGTGTTCCGTAATATTCATTTCTATATAATTGAAATTATGCTTATTTTACATGCACGTATGAATAATTCTCATGGGCAATGTTACTCTGTTTTTAGACCTTTCAATTACATGTATTTATTTCCAGGAACCTTCGTTAAAGGGATGAGATCGGGAATCGATTAAACTTCACAGAATTATAAAATATACGCTTTTGTGATGTACATTACATGTCCATTTTGGAATGTACGTCACTTTGGTATGCCAATTCAAAACTGGAAGCTAACCGCAGACGACTGCAAACAACGCGAATAATTTTGAATCAATACCAGAGCGACATAAAATTTGGAAGCCATTCAATAATCGAAAATGTTTGAAACTCGCAAGAATTTGGATATTCAAAATTTTTGCTGAATTTTTTTTACAATCATTTTTTTTCACCATTTAATGGTGGGTTTCAAACATTTTCGATTATTGAATTGCTTCCGAATTTTATGTCTCTCTGGTATCGTTTCAAAATTATTCGCGTCTTCTTTTTCTTATTTAAATTATTTGCTTAACTTTTTTACAATTATTACATACAGTAGTTACTCTTGGACATAATCTGCAATTTTCTGGTCTTGAAAGTCTTAGTTATATAAACTATAGTAAAATAGAATTACCAACATTGTAAGGAAAAATCATACTATGTCGAAATATACGACGAAATATCAGCGAATTGATTTGGACCAGACAGCAGATTCTTCGTTTATCTGCAAACTTCGTCTCTGGAGAGAAATTCTTCCAATATAAGGTTAACGAGTACGCAAAGAGAAACAACCTTCCAGCCTGGGGGCATCGGGACATTCGGTTATCAGCGAATTAAAAAAATATGAAGCTGACAAGAAAAAAACATCGCCGACGTCTCAGCACTTGCGTCAGATGTCTCGGTCAAAAGACAGCCCGACCACTGCCCCCTCCAACTGTCTCCGACCAATCTCTTGTCCCTCAAACACTCACCGCCGCGGAACAAACGCTTGATACTCAACACATGGGGAACGCAAATACAGAAAGTGACATAGCAACCGCTCTTCCAAGAATAACTCACGGCAGACACCAACAATATTAAAATAATAATTCCGAATGAAAAACCTCTTTGTGCATTTTTTGAAGACAAAAGAGCAACACAAACATTAATTTAAATATCGCTGTCCTTTGAGGCTTGTTTCGGAATAAAGTAGTTTCTTACTGGAATTCACATCCAAATGCATTTACCTTATTCATGATGAATGACAGCACAACATAAATACAAGTTATAGAAAACTCCTACAAAGAAACCTTTTTTTCTTGAGCATGTGTAAAGACTGAAGAATAAGTCAAAATAACGATTTTGTTTTTTTATTGGTGATCAAGGAAAGTGATCAATGAAACTGAACTCTATAATTTGTTCTCGCACTAAAAGACACAAAAACTATTCTTATATTGACAGAAGAATTCCTTAAAAATTCGTAGCCATTATGTTTACAGACTCCAAGCCGGAATTCAGCAGACATAACCAACCGTACCCTACATGTGATAAACTGTTATGACAGTTATAAAAACTATCATAATTTATCGTAATGAACACAACTCCAATGAAGAGTTTTTGATAATTTATACTCCATAATCCAAATATTAAACGTGCCCTACCTGTATTTCAAGCGCGAACAAACCCTTTAAACACGTTTGAATTCAAAACTATTTTCAGGGTTGTGCCAGTATCGCACCACATGAGGGATTTGCGTAAGCTAGAAGCGCGAAGAAGACGGAAATCCGTCTTGCGGCCTGGCCTTCGCAGCGGAAACGGAAGCCGCCGGTGCCGCGTCGTCGCTTCTGTTGGCCGGCGGCGAGTTGAGCGACCGAGTAGAAAGCCGGCGCCGGGGTACACACCGCTGCACGAGGTTTGCAGGCAACATCGTTAGGAAGAAGTAGGCCTCTTGTCAACTCCCGTCAAACAGAGAATGAACGCCGTTTCAGTGGAGTTGCTTATGTAAACATGGGTCAACGGCTCGTGACACCCGGCATACATTGTACCCTCGCGACAGTGCATATAAAATGATATGTGAGTGTGCACTATTTAAAATGTATTGTGTTAGATGTAACTATTTAATGTTATTAGTGACCATGAGGAACGAATTCTGTTAAGAGAAGATATTTTAACGTAGAATTTTGTATCATATGTTGAGAAACAGCTCGAAACGAACGGAGATTTCTGCCCTAACTGATATGTTATTGGAAAATTTTATCAATGAAATAAAACAGTCACGTACATTTAGAGTTAAGTTCCTATTTTCCAGTCGGTATAACCTTTGAGTTTTGTCCAACCTCCTTCCCGTCATCCTTTTGTTGGTGCCTGTGGGGCCTCCCGTAGTATCTACCGCTCCCCTGGATCAATTTCCAGCGAAAACCTCCTTTTGCCCTTCAAACATCACGCCCATGTAGCCGTTAGGCCTATCTCAATTACATGTTATACTGGTCAGGCCATACAGTTGCCGGACAAGAGCAGGGAACAATCGAGATAAAATGTGATACAAGAGGAACAGTTCCCGGTCAAAGCAAAGATTACGGAAGGATTAGATTGTAGAGACAGTATACATTGATGTCGATGTTTAAAACATCGATTAATTAAATCCGATGCTTTCCGTCATCAATGTTTTTAAGTCTTCGACGTTTTTTCAATGGAAAAAAATAATTCCAATTTTGTAAAATTTAACATTAAATAATAAATGCTGATACCACTGTCAGTGTTCGATCGAAATGAGCCCTTTTTGTTCTACGTTCATTAAGGAAACACACACTCGCCCGAGATGTCCCGGATTCCTGGCATTTTGTGCACCTTTCCTCATATTTAGCATGCGAAGAGGTGACCAACGCCTGTACAGTAGGCATAGGGACTTCCCCTTTCTTCTTGTACCACTCCACGGTGCATTGAGGAATTTCTAACACCCTTGTGATGTTGTGCGCATAGGCTTTCAGACGCAGTTTTGTTAATTGTTCTTTTTATTTTTAACTTTATTCTGCCAGTTTAATCTTAATTAAAAACGCTCCACTTTAATTCTGCCTCCCCCGAACATTACACGTTAAACGTTTTAAAACATAGATACTCAAAGATCATCGATGTTTAAAAACATCTATGGGTTTTGGGTTATGTATTTTATTAACATCAATGTTTTCATTTGGAACATTGATACTATGCTGTCGATGTATCTAGTACAGAGGTGATACTCGCTTGAATTGAATTTAATTTAATTAATGCCTTATTTTACGTGGCGAGACTCGGGCCATCAGGCCCGCTCTTCCGTCTGACCACCAATTTAGGCTTGAGGATCTTTTACATGCAATTGAATGTACTGTAACGTATTAGCCAGCGTGCCTCATGGCATCTATTTGGGGACGCTTGGGAGAGGATTAGACTAGCCACAGGAAGTAGGGTTTTTCCGTAAAGGGAAGAACGCGGAGACGGGAGACACAAGGCTTTGGGTGTCTTCCGGCTTATAGAAGCTTTTCACTGTTATAACAAGCGAGGGGGTGGCGTGACGTAGGAGGTCACGTGGGCCTCGCCTATATAACAGAGTGTACGGAGCCAGTAGGCAGGTGCTGGAGACGGTGGGAGAACCTCGTGCGTGTGCACAAAACTTGGCGCCAAGACGGTGCATATGCGAGCCAGGCTCGCGAGGCTGGAGTCATTAGTTGACGAAGCCTGCGGACTTTATGTCCTTGGGTGACTGCGGTCACGGGGGAGCGATGCTGTGTGCGTGCTCCGAGGTGAAGAGTGGTTGAGTGCCACGATTCACGCCGATTCTCAATCGGATAAGATCGCTCCTGCGATCGAGGCTAACCAGCCGTTGGTGCGCCAGAACGGACTTTGTGTCCCAGCGTGACATCCGGTCACGGAAGCTAGGCTTTGTGCGCGCTTCAAAAGTAGGAGTGGCGAATGCCACAATCAAAACCATCTTCAATCGGGTTTTGGATCGCTCCCGCGATCAGGGGATAGTAGGTCTATCAGAGCTAGGGTGTAAGTAGATTATTAAGTGTATATATTTGTTTTGTTTTCTTGTTAATAAATATATTTGTTATACGAAAGCTCTGTGTCTGTGGTCGCTGTGAGTATCCATGACGTCACAGTACTAACATGGGGCAGCCGGCTTTACTTCCCCTCCGAAGGAAGGGGTATGAAGGTTTTTTCGCCCTTAAAAATGATCGGATTTGAACCCTCCAGCTTGGGTATAACAGTCTGGTACGTTAACCGTCACACCATCACCGCCGCCGCCACCATGAGCCACCAGCTAGAATATTCATGCTTTACGCGGGATTCAAACCAACACACTAAATGTCTCCGTACTTGGGTGCACCTGCCGCCAGCTCTGCGTCACCACGCCGGCACTGAAACAAACGTGCATCCTCCCGCGTGGCGGAGTTCATTAAGATGGCGCCCCGGGCCGGAGAACGACAGAGTCCGGGCGCGTCCCATTGTTGGCGGAAAGCGTTCCGGCGCGCGCCCACCGCACGACGGTGCGTCTGTCTCTTGTAGCGTCGTGCCACGCTCAAAACAGACAACCACGTGGAAATGGCCAAGTATCGCCGATGTTAAACAAAGGGCGGAGTGATGACGCACTGGAACTTTCCGTGGACGTAGCGGGCCCAGAGCGGCTTTGGGGAAGAGGCAATGGGGGGCGGCGGGTAGAGCCAAAAGGGCCTATATAATGCCAGGAGAACAATGCCCCAAGCTACTTGTTCTAGCGGCGTCGGCGATAGGCGAATAGCGTGACTATGCGTCTATGGTGCACTAGGGCGAGGGGGCCGGCAATTCATTGTCGTGACTTGCGAGACGCGTAGATGGACTCAAAGTAGAGCGGCTTCAAACAGGGAACATCGGTGGTATGTTGCGGTGTGGGTAGCCGTTCTTAAATTATCTCTCCTTGTAGTGGGTCTATTTATTTAGTTTATCAAGAGCAGGGTATTTGTTAAATTGAGACTACGGTCTAGATTGTTAATAAATCTACTGTTTTACAAACCACTCTCGTCTGTGTTCGATTACACTCGTATGACGCCACATTCTGCTCCATTCACGCGGCGCCCACGCACCGCAGAGGCGAGGCGCTCAGCCGCGGCGCGTGGAGCCAGGCACGGAGACCAGGGAGCGGCGAACACCGCGCACCCACTTGGCACCAGGCAGCGCCCCGAGCGCGGGCGCTGGCTTCCGGAGAGGCACCTCAATGGAAGGCCACGAGCCTCTGCAGGAGGCCCCTACTTCGAATTTGGAGGGAGGGGACCGTCTTTCCTGATATTCATGCGCATTTGCTGAACCCCTGCCATTACATTTTTACAATTTTAGAAAAGCTACAACTGCAAAGAACTACAAATGCACTGTATGGAACATCGATACTCCAAAAGTGTTTAATGTCTATCTTCTTCAAAACGTATGAAACGAAAATTCGGAAATTCTGGAGCAACACTAAAACTCTTCTTTGCGAATAATGAATTAACAGAGGTTTCTGAAAAGTTATTTGAAATATATATTTACCCAGATGTATACTTGTATATCATACAATCCACTTTAACTTAAAAATATAATGAACCACTTATAATTATAATCACTTAAAACTTTGAGAAGGGACACATGCAGCAGTTTGCTGGATGTTGCGTTTATTTACACACTCGCTGACCTTTGCATTTAAAAACAGTTAATCTTCGAACCTAAAACGCCTGCTATTTCGCATCGCTAACTATAGCTTCATGTTACAAGTATATCCTTGTATAGTTTTAAAAATGGCGTAATGAACAAATGGTGGCAATAAGCATTCCTTTTTAATAATTTTACAATTTTATTACAATTGTGTGTTTAAAACTGTAAAACCGGAGAAATATGTCCTATCCGCAGCACACTACTTTTGTTTTAAAGCAAAAATTACAAAATTTGGTTTAGTACAAATCTGTAATTGAATTATAAACGAAAATCCTTGGCGTTTCATATATAAAGATTCATTTGAAGAAAAATTTCGCAAGGAATCTCTTCAGACTATGCTAAATAGGGTTATGTTTGAAGAAAATTATACTAACAACAGAGGCAGCCATAAATCAACATGAAAAACATTTAAACTAATTTAAAATATACTATACATGCTTTATACACGATTCTTATCTTTCTATGATACAGTTAAACGCGCGATTAATTTTTGAATCTTAATTAGGAGAGCTGTAAAAAATGGTTCATTATTCCATGTGCATATTTTAGTCACGGAGGAATTTTTAACACGTCGGGCATTTACATCAGGATATGGAAAGTGAGAGAAACGTGTTACGTTACCAAGAAGGAAAGTTGTAAATTTTCAATATTCATGCATTATGAATATCTACACTAAGATTTCATTGAAAAAAGTTTTCTTGCATCACGCAATTAGAGCTCTTGGGCATTTTACTACAAACTCTTATATCGTTAGTTACTTCCACTGTCATCAGGATTTTTCTACGGGAAGGACTGTAGATGCAGTCTCTGACGATTTTTTTACAAAAACTTTTTCATACTGAATTTAAAATTACTTTTTAAAGTTTAGATATTTATAATGAATTGAATTTAGATTTTTAATGCTTTGCGTTATTGCAGAATACGAATAAAACAATATATTTGAGAATTTGTGTCAGCGGCTTTGGGGGAGGGGGTTGAAGCCCAATGACCTCTCACTTCGGTGGCCACCGGCCATTACTCCCAATATTTACCAATATATGGCTTCAATGATGAATAAGCAATATGCGTAAGCCTCACTTTGCGATGATTAAACTTTTTAACAGTACACGATTAGTTATTATGTACACTTTAAGAATGAAAGGTTACGTACAAGGGCAAAATTAGAACTGCTTTTCTCGAACAAAGCATTCTCGTTCCTCGACGACACGAACGCTCCACCAAAGGCGCGCGTGTTGCCGCGGTCGCTGCGTGTCGTCTTGTTCGTCGTGGTTCATCGTGGTCGTCGCGCGTGTTGCCGTTGTCGAATTACGGAGGCGAGCGAATGTGGACCCGCTGGCAACACTGTCCCACATGAACGCAGCCATTCCCTGTGAACGGCACCGTTCTGCCACCGAAAACCCATCCGTCACCGGTCGCCCGGCGCTTGGCGCAAGCCCGGGCGCGGATGCTGGTGGCCACTTCGGCGACGGGAGCACGGGTATCCGGGCCACGGCGCGGCGGCAGAGGCGGTGAGGAAGTGGGGCGCTCGAGGAAAACGGGACTGCTCCGCGCGCGCGCGAGCGCGAGAGAGAGACTTTCGTCCACCGCGCGCGGCCCGTTACCCGGTGGCTGGGGCTGCAGCCGGCGGCGTGGCCGCGAGGCGAGTCTCGAGCGGCGAGCGCTCTCCGCACCTGCCGGCAGACGTGCACCGCGCGAGGCGGCTTCCGAGCAGACGCGCTGCGCGGAGCGCGCCCGGGCCGTGGCGTCTGGTCCCTCGCCTTTCGTTCTCGCTTGGGGGACTCTTTCGGGACATGGCTCGCAACTCGAGGAGATGAACATGTGAGAACGACGGGTAGAAATCAATTAATTTTGTTATCAGATACGTCGATTTACAGACATCACAGCTACCAAAATTTTACATTTCAAAAATTATGAATCAATTTATATAATTAGTATAAAGAATAAAAATATAAAACTCTTTTTCCAAGTGATGACCAATTTGTTTTTTAAGAACGTAAAGTAATTCTGGCAGATTTCGTTTACTAACTCAATACTTTACTAATTAATGTAATACAATATGGTTCCTTTAAATAATGCCTCCACTCTCGAGAAATGCAGGTGAGAAAATGTAATTGATAAGAAATGAGTATGTTACCTAAAACGATCGAGCAGTCAGGTTTGTAATAATGAAATGTATCCGTACACTATCTTCTAATCTCCAGAACCGGTCTACACATTCACTTGAGACTTACCACAATTAAGTTCCATACTCGATGAATGGATATCTGATATTGCTAGAAACGAATAAATGACAGCACTCCATTGCAGATGACAACTTGCAAACAAACTAAACCTGGCAAGCATTATAGTAGTATAAACTAAATATCATTGAACCCTTGACGTACGTATTACGTATTGACGTACGTATATAAGTACGTATTGACGTACTTATAAATAATAATTTTCTGTGCCTGCCATTCGTCACGTAATTAGTAGTTCCGTAATTAGTAGTTCCGTTAATTAATGTTAACATTTATTGGCTGTTTCCGCTTCATTGCAACTGTACTGTGAACAGAGACCGATTCATAACTTCGTGCCACGACTTAAATTCTCTGCGTCACCAAAGTATTCATGATTTTGCCCCTAGCATGTCGATATTCACGATTTTTCAGTCAAGACGGCGAACTAACGGAGGAAGCATCATGGAATTGAGTTGCCACGTCAGGTGTCCTTTCGAAGGATACGTTTCCCCCTCTGAGCCCAATTCCCGAGACCGAGGCGATCCGAGAGAGTTGGTTTGTCGCTCGGAGGATATCTGAAGGTCGTGCGGAGCAGCGTGCCCACTTAGCGGCCGCCCGAGGAACGCAGGGCATCTGCCTGCCTGTCCGCCGGCTGACGCGGCGGCCCTCGCTTTTAAGGCGGCGGACCACTCTGCGTCGCGTTTCCAAGGTCCTCCACACACTCAAGACCGGTGGTTCCGCACAGGGCCAGATTGAGTCATCGGTTTTAAAGGCTGCGATCTAGAGACACCGGACACTTCCCTCCCCGCGGGGGGAGGATGTACACGTAGGCTTCCGCGGCTCGAGTTCATGACTTCTGGGCTGTCCGGGTGACGCCGCGTCGTTGGCAGATAGGCCCTGCCCTGAAGAAGCCTGCGATATGACAGGCGAAACGTCGGCCTCTCTGCCAACGACGCGGCGTCACCCGGACAGCCCAGAAGTCTCGGGGGGGGGATGTCGATGAAAGTGAAGCATCTAAACCAAAGCTTAAGACACACATTTTGCTTTTTTTTATTACGTTTTTCCGTGAATCAAGAACATTCCTCTGATAGGAATCTAGGGAATAAATAAAAACAATTACGCGAAGCAACTCGCTTCGAATATCCTTATAATGTATTCGAAAAATATGTGTGTGTCTGTCCGACCGTCACGGTTAGACCCTTTTCTTTCTCCAGTCGAGACAAATGCTCAGCCATTCGACGGGAATGTCTCCTGGCAGGGAAACGATAATTTGTTTTCAAAGATTCTAAGAAATTTCTCAAATGTTTCAAAAATGTGTTCGCGTTTTTTAGCAGTGCAATCTGGCGGTAACCACGCAAACCACCTTCCAAACCGCCATCACCTCAGTCGATGCCACAAGCAGTTGTGATGACAGCTACATGTGGCGTCAATGAGGCAGCCCACAGCACACAGGCGATGAGTGACAGGCTGGAGATTGTATCACCCGGACACCGCCGTTTACAGTATGCGGTGCAGGGCTTGTATAACTAGGAAGGAAAAGGTTAATTGCCACCCTGCAGGATAATTATAGTTTTATAGGATAATTTTGTTCTTATGCAGCCCCCCTACGATACTGTTAATGAGAATCTATAAGATAATTTCAACGATAAAATTTTATTCTAATATAAATCTATGAGAATGGAATATTTTGTTGTAGAAGAAGCTTACAAAGGTACAAGTTTTCTTTAATCAGACGTTTGTTAGCAACAACACACTGAAATGATGCACTCTTCAGAACAACTCGTCTGGGAACATTCGAATTAGGATACCCAGCACCGTATTCTGGTGTTTGTAGTGGGCTTCGCCCGAAAAAAACATCCGACAAAAAGACTTTCGACCACACACTTTTGTAACGTTTTATTATTTATTTTTAATTCGGAAAGTACTGTACTGGAGGATGAAAATCAGGCAGCTGTGGGTTTAAAGTTTCTTTTTATTTAGAAGAAGGGATATTTTTATCAAATAGGAGACATTTTTAACAAATGAAAATATATTTAAAAGAGTGTAAAGCGTCGGCAACGTCATAATCAGCAAGTCTAACTGTGTATTGCTGGGACGTGGCTTCTACGTTTTTTGTATTAAGAACAATTGTAATCCAAGGATCCTCGAAGTCTCGATCTGCCTGCAATAGTGCAATTCAAATGAATCAAATACTTCAAAATCTGATATGAATTGGATCACTGATAGTGCTACAGGAAAGAAGTTTTTTCTGGAAATCTGTAATCGCTATTTTGAAACGAGAATTCTGATATCAGAGACGAAGACTTCTAAGTTTGCAGGGTCGGTCTACTGTTAGAGGAAAAAGTATCTCAAATCGAGGTCAGCTTTTCTCCTTTTGTTTACCGTCTGAGAGAAGGAAGAAAGTTTTCACTATTGGGTAGTGGAGGAGCGGGACGACTATAAGCATCCTGGAGCTAATAGTTTTATGTCTTCTTTTATGAAGGTTTTAGCCTCTCTACTATATTGATAAACAAGTTTCAAAATATTTGTGTATAATTTGAAAATAAATATGCCTTAACGTTTCACTTTTTCTCACATTATATGAGCACTAATTGTTAATCGTATTATTAGTGGCACCGAACACAGTACACTTCTATAGCAAGTAAATTTCGTTGATCGTTTGTTAAAATTATGTCTCGATAATTTCAATGGCAACGGCAGCATGAAAGGATATACAATTGAGAAGAGAATCCTAATGTCACAACTTCGTAATCATACTTTCACTTAATGAGGTTTTGTTCGAAGAAAATGAACGGGGCTTTGCTCTTAAGAATACCCTCTTTACTTCAATTGCAGTTTCATTACTTGTGCAACTACGTGAAATAAGAAAAATATAATTGACGTACTATATCGGCTGCATAGTAATAAATCCACGCAGCGTTAACGTGGGTATATAACTTGTTTAAATGCTAATACTTTACGAAGAGAAAGTATGATTAAGCATTCTACACACCTAATATCAAACACACCTTTCTGAATAAAACAAAAAATCGGAAGTAGCAATTCCGAGAAATTATTTTATTCGAGGTCTATGTTTAGAACGATTTTACACCTTTCGAAAACGAATCTTAACTTCCACAAACTGACAACTTCCACACTATCTCGCAATTTTCCACCTTTTTCTCTAAAAAAAAAAGAAAAGAAAAAACGGAGCTGCTTTATCTGAACAGGTTCCGCAGTGCTCCCGCCCTATTCCGCTCAATTCCGCGAAGCGGCCGCCATCGATATTGGGTCAGGGCCACTCGAGCGCGTTCCACCTTCGCACGCAAGGTGCTTTCGCGCGGGAGGCAAAAAAAAAAAAGGGCGCCGGTCGTGCGCGCCTCAGGCCCTGCCGGAAACGCTGCCCTCCCACGGCACGACGCACGGGCCCACCGCGGCGTAACAACAACTGCCTCTTCGCACTCCGCTCGCCACCAGCACCGTGGAGGGGGTCGGTCAGAGCGTGGCCTGGATGCTGCCTTTTAGTTGTTCGTAAACTTAGCCCGTTAAGTTTACCGATGGAAGGATATTACGTACGATTAAATGAATTATATTTTTATCTATTATTATTATTATTATTATTTAATGTCACATCAACTACTAGGTCATTAGCGACCACAATTACTTGTAACGGTATGGTAACTGTGCTAATGACACGATATGATGATAATGGGGGTGAAAGGACGAACACAATACAACCATGCCCGAGGAGGGACTCGAACCCGCAATCCTTAGGTCTGAGATCGCTACCGCACCACTGCCTTAGCGATCTCGGCCAACCGAACCGGCAATTAATATGTTTGATTGATGAATACTCTAGTATTAAGAAGCAGAAAATACAAAGCAATGAATGCTGTGATTCATTATACATCAATTTTGATGCCTTTGCTTGGAATAAGTGCTGGAATTGGATAGCTTTCGGCCCGGGTAAATGAAACTGAACGCTGTTTTCTAAAAAAAAAAAAAAAAATTTAAAAAATCGAAAAATATCTTTGATGTATTTCCTAATCGTAATATTACCTATTAAATACATGTAAATTTGTTAGTTCTAGAATTAATTGCAATTTTTATGCAATAACAGACTACGTAACCGCGTCTTCATGATAAACTTTTTTGAATTTTTTTGTCTCATTCTCGCGTAACTTCCTGGGTCCAGGGTATTCGCTCGGTCTTCCCCTGCCTAGCACTGGCTGGGATACAAACCACGGACAAACAACCGCGCCATGTGACTGTGAGTGGAACATGAAAACGCACACAATGCGTTTTAACGTAAATGAAGGGGTTGCACTTGATCAAACAAACAATTTCGCTCCAGGTGTCGCAATGATATTTGCTAAATTGAAAAAAATAATTGAAGTGTTCAGAACATTTAGCTGATTTTCTCCACGATGGATAAACTTTTATCGTACACACCTCGACCTTGTACATCGAGGCGTGTACGATCGAGGTAGATCGAACCTACGAAGTGAATAGTTGTGTTGCATGAACTGAGGAAACGTTCGTATCAAACATAGCCGGTTGTTTCGGAAATTGATTTCGGTTTTTGATAATACCCAGGTGGAATCTCATGGCCCCCGAACGGTGAGCGCAGAAATGATCAATTAATATATAAAGCCCTTCCCCTTCCAATAGAAAATAAATGAAACCGGCTGAACCGTGAGTTTGCATGTCATCAATAGCGACGCAATAATACCTATGATACCAAGGGGGAACATAATGTAACACCTCTTTGGCTACAAATAAAACGTAATGAGGACCATCTCTCAGTGATCAACCGGCAAATGCTGAACTGAGCGGTGGAAGAACATTTACAGGCGAAACTGCTCATTTTACTTCCCGAACTGTTAAGAATTCCCTCCAAACTTTAACACACTCCACAGGCTGGGAGCCGGGTGAGCTGGATGCCTTAGGAGAGGCGTGGCCCGGCACAGGAGTTGGTCCCCCTGAGGGCTCGACCTTGGCAGCTGCTGTCGCGAATACTCGCACGCGAACACATGACAGTCGTATTTTATTCTTCAAAGCAACGTCACTCCGTTCCACTCAATTTAGAAACGTCGGAAACTATGAAATGCGAGCTTTTCAAAATCCTAAGTCTCCTTCCTGCACTCAAGTAGAATTTTTATAAATTCTGATCAAAAGAGGTTTCTCAAAACTTGGATAAAAATAGTACCTGTATGTGTATGGAAACAAACATTGCCACGGCTTTCAGAACTTCATCACTACGTAACATTCCAGGAATATGAAAGAACCGTTTACAATCTACACATTTTAATTTCATTTCCGTAGTTTATGTTACTGCTCTAATTCAATTCATCTCGATGACTATAGTAAGGTCGTTTTTACACGAACAGTAATGGGCATTGGAAAGAGGGCTTCGATACATTGCCATAGATTAAACAGAGCTAATTAATGTTAATCACATACTGAAATTCTACATATTTCAGAAAAGGTTTTGCTCCTTGCCAAGGTACTGCCTACCAACGAATTTTTCCTGCACAATTTAGCAAATCATCCTCGATTTACGTCGAAATATTTAGTTCTTCGCTACTGAAAGGCGCTAACGGAAATTATCAACTTCGATGAATTTCGCGTTGGCCGTTTCCTTGCGTGGCAATGGAAGGTTTTCATTATTGGGACATAAACAAGAGTAGGGTAACGGTCTCACTCAACCAACTTTCTAAGAGGAAGATGCGTTATTTTGCTGAAACAGCTTGTATGTTTGTGAGTTGGAAAGCAATGGTTGAAGGAAAATGCCACAGAAATGCCGATCTCGCTCGGTATCTAATGTACGAAGATTTAAGACTAAAGGATAATTTTCTAAGATAAAATAGTTTGATTGGAATTTTTTTACCTTAAAGCATCGGCTATTATTAATGCAAATACTTTAATTTAGCATTATAAATATCCAGAAAAAAATATATGTTATCGACAAGAAAATTAGAGAACTTTAATTTATAATCTTTTAAGAAATAAAATTGAAGAAAGGCAACCAATTTCATTTCAATCATACTTTCAAATTTATTAAAAAGAGACTCAATTTAATATTTTAAGGCCACTCAATTTATCGCGGTCGCAGGTCGCGTCAAATCTTCAAACTTTTAGCTTTTCACATCTAATTATAATACAAAAAGCCGATGTTAGGTGACACCCGAAGATTAAATAAAATTAATGAAGTAAAAAATTACTTATGGATTACAGCCGTAATATCGAAAAAAATCCACATTAAATGAGCCGAAGCACGATACCAATTTTACACTGAAACTTTTGTTCAAGACGTACTATGCAAGAAAGTCAATGAATTGTCCGTGAAACCGAGGGTTATGTATGAACGTCATTTTAACATCTGCTGTAAACATTAAGTTGCCATCCGGGTCCAAGGCCTCTGTCATAATACTATGCAAGACACTTTGCATAAGTTAGTCAGCAAGGAAGAGGTTTTCAATGTGGAAGCCCAACGAACATTCCTCAGAAAGCAATGTTGCGGAAGCCCCACAATTTTTTTCCGAAATTGGCAGTACACCGATGGACATGTCATTTCAAAACCTCATATACGAATATGAGATATTAGGAGAAAATGGCATGGAAACATGTATGCGAATGTAGAAATGGGTTTCAAATTAAATCGAAAGATTTAACTTATACATGAGATGAGACAACGAACCAATTCTTTTTCGGTTTGATATTTTCTAAACAAATCTTAGTGGTGCGAGGCGTCCATTGTACACCTCCCGAAAGTCAGGTATGGAAACTCTGAACGTGACAACGTTAACATTCAGATTCAGGATATTCCTGCCGGCAACCAACACTTCCAAAAACACAAAGTTGCAGACAAGATTTAAGAATGACATCAGATACTAACTGTAGATACAATGAAGGTCTCAACCATACCATGAGAAAACTAGACTAACTCATCTAAAATGTCTGGGTTTGAAAATTAAATGTTTACAGGCTGTTCTAGCGGCGACAATGCTATGCATTTTCATCCCATCTTGTTGGGGTAAATTATACCGAAAATAAAATTTCAGCTATCATGTTTGGTATTTGCAAAACATTGCGCTCCTGCCAATCATTTAACACATACCATTATTCATGACATTACTCCTCAGACATCAGTCCATTACTCATGCTCTAACAAACTTTGAATTATTTAATGTTATTAACAGGTATTTTCGAACTCAGACTATTGACCGTTATCTTCAAAGTGAATGACAAATGTTTCTATAATACACTTGCATTTTATGACAGGTCTGGTACCATTCTGATAGAATTTCCGATCACTGTCGCCTAAAATGGACTATTCTCCTCCGAGTTTAAAAAAAGTCTAAGAAGTCAAATTTACGAAGTTGCACTAATCACTAATATTTGATAATTTACAATAAATTTTACCAGTTACTAAGAAAACCGGAAGAGCATTACTGAACGAATACAACGCGTAGAATATTCACGAACAAATTGACATAACGTGTCGTCCCATAACGATGAGGGCAGTCCTGGAAGTGCATTGAACACGCGGTCCGGTGTCGCTCGGGGTCGTAGTCTGGGGTCAAGTCGTCGTCGTCGTCCAGAGGGTGTCGCCCGCAGCCAGGCGTGTGCGCGAGCGGCGCGGGGGCGGCTGGGAGGGGGTTGCAGGGTGCGGCGCTCCGCTGCGACACTCACACTGGCGGGGGAGCACTGCCGACGTCAGCCTGACAGCGAACTCGGGACACCGGGGAGCGTGGACGCTAGGCCGCCGCTGGCACCTGCTTCTTGCTTCTCACTTTGCTTTTTTTGATCTCTCCCTCTCTGGGCACACACGTGGATCACACACAGCCCCGCGGGGGCAACACATGCAAAACACGTCCGCCGAACGGACACGCACTCGGGACGGCCGAAGAATCCGGCGAGAGCGTCGGCGCGCGCGCGCACTCGAGGGGGGG
>BOPP01000071.1:5414455-5512495 GCA_017312745.1 Gryllus bimaculatus | reverse complement strand
GCTGCCGTCGCAGCCGCCGTCGCAGGCGTTGCCGCCGCCGCCGCGACGCGGCGCTGCGCGGCCCCCGCGGCCCCCCTCTGCCTCCGCCACCCGCCCCAGGGCTTCCCCGACGGCGGAGAGCCTTTCGGGAGACGCGTCTGTCCGGTTGCGGAGTTCGGGTCGAGGGTGGGTGGAAGGAGCAACCGCTGCGGACGTTTGGAAGTGGCACCGCAAAATAAAAACATTCCTTCACAAACTACATTTTTACAAAGCGCATAGACATACGTACATCCTTCCCCTGTAGGTCTTTTCTTTTTTCTTTCACGAAACTTCCCTTTCACTACTATGTACAACTTACTCAGTACTATTAATGTTCGGCACTAAGCCGCCATCCTGATTGAGGTTTTTCTGGATTTACTCACTCGCTTAACGCGTATGCCGGGGTGGTCCCTAGATTTTTTCTCCCAGACGTAAATGTACAGCTTGTCCTCCCCTCTTAAAATGTTGCTACTCTAAATGTATGTAAATTCAGTGGTTAGGCGGAAGAGCAGGCCCTATGGCTTGAGCCTCGCCATTAATAAAGACATTATTATTATTATTATTATTATTATTATTATTATTATTATTATTATACGTAGTGTACAATTTCCCTAATTTATGTACCGGCTAAGATGGCTCACGGCATCAAATGATATCACTGCCTCCTAAGAATTGAGTCCCGACGGTTTCGACATTTCGAATTCAGACACTGGCTGAAGGGGAGTTCTACCGGCTGGCTGTTCTGGTCTGTTGTTTTCCATGGTTTGTGCGATTAACAGGCGTACGCTGGAGCAGTACCGTAACTACATACCGTATGGGCCACGGACCGCGCGTGATCTTTTCTTCCTCTTCCTTGTCCTATCCTCATTTCTTACTTACACATACACTTACCTGCTACCATACATGTTGCGAGATAAAGCGTAGAGTTTCACCCAACGGGGATGCCCCATTGGTGAGAGAAACCGAGATGGGGAAACTCTCCACAAGACATCGCGCAGGTCGGCGCCGGCGCAAAATGTCCAAGGTGTGAAGAACACCGTCGCTTCCCGTGATAAACGCACACACTACATTTACGGAACTACTAACCACAGCAATTGAGCTGCCTGGAAACACGAAAATATAATTAATCAATCAATTCATGCTTTACGTAATTTAGGTTCAGGCCCCATGTCCTAAGTTTCATCAACCGAAACCTTTGGCATTTGAATTTGCATTATTATTTCAATACTTTCAAGTATATCAAAATCCATTTTCTTCTCTTAATCTATTTTCAATATTCTGCTACGTCAGAATTAAATTGGAAAATTAATGAACGTTTGCTTCCGTCGAAGAACGTGCATATGCCGCGAAAAAGCGTTCTCGCGATTTGTTGATAAGTTGTTACGTGTTTTAAAATTCTGCAAGGAATTATTGAATAGATGTTCCTATAATTGTGGAAGAATTTTGGATGAGTTATATTCCCTGAACGATTAAAGTATTTTTAAAATAATAAAAACTTCTTATACATATTGATTCTTTTACTTATTTTACAAAATATGAGATTGTGCTTTCATGAACCCACATGTGCTGAGAAACGTTTGTGCTCCGTGAATTCAAATGTCAAATGCGTAGAGTTCACTTGAATTCATTCTTAAAATTTCCACATTTTGAGGTACACGCAGACATACGTTTTAGGCAATGGAATCAGCATACATAAAGTGTGCTCAGGTGCTTCCCATTCCATGGACATGTCTCTCACCATGAATACCCCACTGCCTCGCTCTTACCTGCTGCATCTCGGAATGGAACCATTGGGCTTTTCCACAAAATCTCCAACATTTGGCATCGACCACGGTATCATTGTTGGAAATTCTGGATATGATTTATTTATGTAAAACTCATAACTGAAAGCAATCCACCAAGTTCTCTCCCAAGTCACTTCTCACCGTCATAATAATTCGTTTCGTCTATTTCATATGAAGTTCATTCGGCGGAAAAAGAATTGGACATCAGAATTACGAATAAACCCTGGCACCACTGTTTGCTGGTAGCTTCCAGTATTTCAATGTCGAAAACCACGAAGATTTCTCCTTAGATATACATGCAGTTAATAAATATTTCCTGAAAAATAATTAAAACACGAGGAGAATATATTGCGATGCAGCACTAAGTGTGTGGTAGCAATTTTTGGTAGCTACTCGAAATGGAACCGGGTGCAAATTTTCCCAGCGTTTCAACATTTTGGAATTGTTCTGTGTTAATTTGCCAGATACAGGTAATTCCAGGAAAATCAATTACAGCAACGCGTCGGGATACCCACGGGCAAATTCCACCCGGCCGCCTCTAATGAGTGGACGTTTCAACAAATCACATTTCCCCTGAGTATCCTCTGTTTAATTGGTGAGTAAATTACCTACTCCAAGGCAGACTATAAAGTGATCATAAAAATTTAAGAATACCCATAACACATTAAACTTTAACTTTATGTATTTTTAAACAATTTGAGATTAGGTATTTATGAAGAAGTATTGTAAGATTTCACGAGACGAATATAGAACTTACGAACCCCTTTGTAAACAATCCAAAGTACTGGAATTTTCGTTTAAATTTCACTCTTCGCCCACCCCAAGGTGAAAGATATATCGATAGTAGTTAACGGGAAGACTGGGATTTATTAACAGGACACCAGTTTTCTATGAACACTTATTACGAAACTAATAATACGATTTATTATAGTTGTTAATAGTAGTCGTTCAAGGTGTATTCTAGTACTTCTAGTAATTCTAGTACTTAAATTCGACTTTCGGTATCAAAAGTGGATAAACTACATTTAAAACAAATTTGTTGTATTTAATATTATATTTTCGTTTTTCTTTTCAATTTAAATTTTACTCATTTGTGAACTTTTACCATGTCGCATTCGTCTTCATTTATGAATACATTTCACTGCCCTTTTTAAAAATTGAATATCATGATACGATAGCATAAAAGATTTGACTACTTTCTTCGGCTTGGAAAATGGCATGAATAAAAAATGTATTTCTCCGAAAGTAATGTAAAGAAAATCAACTGACCGAATTCACAGTTCGTAAGACTTTCTCTACGGCCTAACTTCATGAATTAAAATCCTCACATTTATTATTTAGATCCGAAGCAAAAATGTAGTCATGTAACTACTTCGTCTTTAAACCAGCGAAAGTTCTCAAAATCTGATATCTATAATTTTGAATATAAAACTTTTTTTTTGTTTTTTGTGATGTATTTTTTTACAATTTAATTTTAAACAATACAATCCTTTTTTGAACGGTTATTTCCGGATATGGAAAGACAGTTTTGCACATGAAGGTAAAGTAAATACGACTGGTAATCAAAGCACATGCAAACGACAAACTGCATCAATACGATTGGAAGCTCTTCATATGAGGAAATTATACTTCAAAGAAATACTTTAAAAAAAAAAAGATTTTTCAGAATCTTCCGAAATATCACAAGAATATTCAATGATAACGAGAACACAGTCCAGCTCATATAGACACAAACACATTCCGTATGCAAAATGCTTTAAATTACGTCATCTTCGTGTTTATTTCTGTTTGTTATTTCGCTTTTCTGCGCCGTTGCTGCATTAAGAGATTTGCTCTGTACCGCAAACATATGTTTTAGAAACCGAGACACGATGTTATAATGACATTGAACTAATTCATTAATGAGTTTCCTACTTTTTATTACACGAAACCACAAAAAGATCATTAGCAGGATCGTAACATATAGGTAATAATAAAGTATCTAACCTTGGCACGAGTCCAGTGTCAAAATGCGGTCTCAAGAGACAACCTAGATGATACGCAGTGAACTTGCATCTGATGTTAAAGAACATAAAAAAGTTTAAAAAAATACACGAATACGAAATAATAGTATGAAGGAAGAAGGAAAGAAAGAAAAGTAACCAAAAGAAAGAAACAGAAGCCAGCAAATGAAACATATGTTTACTGCGTTGAAGTTCCAGTAAACTGATATTGCTGTTATCATGTAGCTTCACGGTATAAAACTCCAGAGGTAATATATTACTTGTTTCTTTCTTATTACTTTATTAGTTTTTACTTTCCTAGAAATTTCCATACATTTGCATTGAATGCCGCGCGGGCGTCCTGATAATCGCGCTTACCAAAATCCCTTGCTGCGTCCTTAGGGCGAAAGTGTGTCAGCTCCGTTTCAACGCCGCCTTCTGCTGCGACGATGGCTGTGAGAAAACGCACATGAATAAAAAATGAGTTTCTTTCGAGGGTAATGTAAGCAAGGTGGCACTCCTTCAGATGAAAGCCTGCAACTTTCGGTGTCTCATCGCGGTGGCTCTTTGTCAGCCGCCGAATGTCGGGGATGTATGGAATTATCACGCCACTGCAGGGGTAGAAAATTGCTCTTGGGATGGAGCACTGAATTCGAGACACAGTCGGAAAACGCAGCCAAGAGAAACGGGTATTAAGTGAAGGACACAGAGAGGAAGATTTTCACAAAAGTTGATACGCTCTTTAGAAAGGGTATTAAGTGCCTGAGTTTAAACGACGGTTGGATCATCCATCTCTGAGTAAGAAAATAATACTCATGTTGTAGGGTAAAAGAGATAAATATTTCACTGTAATGAAACTTAGTTGAAATCCTCACTAGGTTACAACTGTGCAACTTCAAATTACCCTTTAAATCTTCCACTTTATATAATATCAGAGACAAGTAGGTATGCACGTGATTTTGTTACAGTATGCCGTTTGAAGCACTACTGTAGTGATTACCCCCAAATTTTGGAGCAGCACTTTGGGACCCCCCCCCCCATCTCTCAAATGCAAGGTATCCATGACTCAAAAAGGTGCCGTCAATTTGGTTACACCCCGAAATTTGTGTTAGTGAAACTCCCAATGGCGAGCCACGTTTCTAGGCGTTGACGAGTAAGAGGAGGGACAGGGGTAGACAGAGCAGGAAGAGGCGGGCTGGATGATTGGGGGGGGGGCGGGGCGGTGGAGAGGCAAGACGGGCAGAGCTGTGTAATAGTCATTTGTGAAAAATAATTTAATTCCGGGGCAACTCCACGTGATCCCTAAACAGTATTTGAGTAACTATGAGTGTGCGTGAGTGCGAGTGTGCGGATCCCTCATTCACGGTCAGACCACTACCTGAGCACCAATCGAAACGAATGAGGTATCACTCGATGCATATCGGCCTCCCAGTGAGGAAGTGATAATTTGTTTTCAGTTCCGACAAGAAAATTCTAAAAAAAATACAAAATCGTGTTTTTGCGTTTTTGGCGCTTGAGTGAGTATCCATCTTAGTGAGTATGCCGGGAATTAAACCAACGCCACCCAAATAGATCTATGCAGGTTAGGTTGGATTCGACAAGTGAATAGCCGCGCGGCAGATTTCAGTTAATTTGCATCCGTATTAATTTATTTTAAAAATACATGTGCAAAACCCAACGAACACTATTGCCTTGGAAATTATTGAACTTGAACTTCAGGTAAAAATGGAGAACACCAAAGTGGAGTAATGCTACAGAAGCACATTTACGTTATGTTCGACTTCTCACATTTACATTCTTGAGCGCGCAAATACCGATTTTTATATACATGTGTAGTAATTTATTTTCATTAAAACGTAACCAACACCTTATTCATATAAATATAAAAAAACAGTCGCCTTTTAATGTTTACATAAACATAGAAAACATTCGCCCACAAAATGATAAATAGAGCAATTATAAAAGTAGAAGTAAACACAATTAGACTGCCTTTGTGGAGTTTTAATTTCTTCAAAACTTAGGGGACAAAAATCGAAGTGTTAAGCAAACCCGAAGAAGAAAATATGTAGTTGTAGATTTTGCGACATAATTTTCGGAACGAATTGAGAATGATCGTATAATAGAATAACGCTTAAGAGCAACTTACCGATGACTTTTTAAGCAGTTTTTTAAGATGCAGCTTATTGATGAATTTTTACATTAGCAAGTAATGTAAAAAATGTAGATGTACTAAATTATAGACATTCAGCATCATTCGTTCTTGCAAGAATTTTTAATTTAAGCGTTTATAATTTTGAAATTTTAATATTACAATTCATATACTCTATAGAGGTATCATACAAGGCAATTGGGGGTTGGAAAGTTTTGAACAGGAGTAAAACATTATTAACTAATACGATTTATTGGTATGCCCAATGCTCGAGAGTGAAAGAACTTATTTGAACAAAACTATGGATGACATAAATTTTCAACTTATGGAAATACTTTTAAAACAGTTTACAGCAGTCGGCAACGCCACATTCGAGTAGTAGCTAGTAATTTACAATAACAGATGTAGCAGTAAAGAAGTTCAAGCATCTAAAACATCAACATTTAAAGGGTAAAGCTTATTACAAACTACACTTCGGAATAGACGGTTTACCTTCCCTATCCCTATTCTTAGCGATGATCCAGCTTTTACACTTTTGATTCTGCGTACCAGGGCGCAAAACACCAGTATTATTTTACTATAAAATGGAGAAAAGGAAGCGGTAATTGTGGTTGGGTACTATAATTCTTTATTTTGCTATAATCTTTCATTACTCCAAGCATGGTCACAATAATATAATGAAAATCATGTTACAAATTATATACCTGGTAAAAACTATGCACATGTCATATGCTAAGTCATATCAAAGCTCTCTGATGCTTTTGCAATTAGTTTAAAATAATTTATAAACTGTTGCATTTAGCATAACCTATATTACCTATATTTAGAAAAGAGACGAAAAATAGTATTTAACTAACACAACGAATTCCCAAGATTAATGTAAAACGCAGGAACGAAACGCTTTCAGATGCAAAACTGATTCCCGACACGTGTGGAAAACAATTTGAAGAATAAAACAATTCACGTTATTTCTAATACATAACTTTTAGAAATACTGTGACGTCATGGATACTCACAGCGACCACAGACACAGAGCTTTCGTATAACAATATATTTATTAACAAAGAAAACAAAACAAATATATACACTTAATATCTTACTTACACCCTAGCTCTGATAAACCTACTATCCCCTGATCGCGGGAACGATCCAAACCCGATTGAAGATGGTTTTGATTGTGGCATTCGCCACTCCTACTTTTGAAGCGCGCACAAAGCCTAGCTTCCGTGACCGGATGTCACGCTGGGACACAAAGTCCGTTCTGGCGCACCAACGGCTGGTTAGCCTCGATCGCAGGAGCGATCTTATCCGATTGAGAATCGGCGTGAATCGTGGCACTCAACCACTCTTCACCTCGGAGCACGCACACAGCATCGCTCCCCCGTGACCGCAGTCACCCAAGGACATAAAGTCCGCAGGCTTCGTCAACTAGTGACTCCAGCCTCGCGAGCCTGGCTCGCATATGCACCGTCGTGGCGCCAAGTTTTGTGCACACGCACGAGGTTCTCCCGCTGTCTCCAGAACCCACCCACTGGCTCCGTACACTCTGTTATATAGGCGAGGCCCACGTGACCTACTACGTCACGCCACCCCCTCGCTTGTTATAACAGTGAAAAGCTTCTATAAGCCGGAAACTCCCAAAGCCTCGTGTCTCCCGTTTCCGCGTTCTTCCCTTTACGGAAAAACCCTTCTTCCTGTGGCTAGGCTAATCCCTCCCAAGCGTCCCCAAATAGATGCCATGAGGCACGCTGGCTAATACGTTACAATACTAACTGTTAATGCATTTTGATCTTTAGCTCCAGGTACTTGGCGTTGTTGAAGAAAATTTCTTATGTGGAAATCAGTCTAAAACTTAGGCGAACCTCGAAACTATTTGCGAAGCAATTTGTTTCTGTTAACTTATTTTGATAATAAAATAACTATTAATTTTAATAATATAAAAATAAAAAAGTATCAAAATAAAATATTTTGTCAATATAAAAATATATGATTTTTATACATATGTTTAGTTTCATTCCTCTCACGTCTATGCGGGAGACGATTGGACGTAACGAGCCATAAAAAACGAAGGCCATTAACGCAGCGAACAACATCATCATTCCATTACAGCAAAATTACTGTCCAATCAAGTTATCAAAAGAAATTGTGGATCCATCTGTGGAGCAAATAAATGCGACATAGAAGAAGAAATACTACGTAGCAGATGCTGCAATGTACTATGATCTATGTATTTTTTATGATATTAACGAACTGCTGGGTAACAGCAATTAACTCGTCAAAGTATTGAGCGCTGTTAATAAATATAAGAGAAGTTGCGTTTCCTTACTGTAGCTGCATCGGTATTTTACACATAAATGTAACGTCCAAACTGCCTGTAATCGATTCCCTGGACGCAGACATACTTTAACTATTAAAATATTTAGGTCATGGTATTGACACAAAGGACTAGGATAATGTACTACTTCTCTGAAGAGTTTTTAGAGGATGTAAGGACAACGTATTTTACAATATCGAACTAATACAGCATTACAGAGGGTTCATGAACTTCAGTTAACTTGCGTGTTATTACCATTCCATCGCCTCAGTAGTGTCAATATTAGGGCATTTTCATTTTCCCTATTATGAATCATACTTTTCTATAATCTGAAAAGTCGTTAATTTAATACAAACTTTTTATATGTAAACAAAAACATCTGGACCAGTGATAGCTTCCGCCCTGTGTAAATCATGGTTTTAAAAGTCAAAATAGCTCCATACGGAAACGAAACTTCGCACGACCAGGCCATAACTAAATTGAGTATTACGTCATATGCACTCCGTTCTATGGGTAGATATTCCAACATAATAAATACTTTATAAAAAACTGAAAACCATATCGATTATCGGTATCAAATATTATACTGGATTCCAAGATTCTGCACAAAGCTAGAAACCTGCTGAGAGCAGATTGCCCTGAATTGTTAAACCCCCAAAAATTGCAATTGACAGCCCAAAATGCCTCATTTTGAAGATTAATAAGAAAGTCACATAATGTCCTAATAAACTCTTCGAGTCCCCCAATCTGATGCTTTAATGCCCTGGAACGCACACTTTTCGAGTTTTGCTCAAAACACGCGCTAAGTGTGTTGCGAGTTTGTATGTGCGCCTACCTCGAGTGGCGCGTAACTTTAAGATAGAAGATAAAAAGATTATGCCAAACCAGATAAACGCCGGCCTGGGTAGACGAGGTCGCTAAGGTTGAAGAGCGATAGCTGCCTCGGCTCGAAGGGTGGTGGGCTCGAGTTCCGCTTCGGGCATGGATATTTGTGTGTGTTTGTGTTGTCCTTACGTGACATTCCTTCAGTTCCTTCAGTTAAATTAATCACAGTGGTCGTTATATGACCACGTTGTTAAAACGTGACTTTAAAAATAAAAACAAACTAGATAGATACCAAACTACTTCAGAATGATACATTATTGGAACCAAACATGATAGTGCGTTACGGCTAATACGCGTGTACTAGGTAATACAAGGTTGTGTGTGAGTGGAAATATCTAGCTGTACACAATTTAACATTGAAACTACATGTTTATTGTTGTTTAAAACTTGTAAAGCTATTATATAAATTTATTAAAAACAAATACGAGAGAGATCAAGTAATTTTAACTATATTATTTTTTCCTCTAACCCTATGGATGATAAAGGTAACAACAGCAATTTAATTTTTGTTTTCACATTTGGTTCACTAGAGTTATACCGAATTCCAATATTTATTATTTACACATACAAATTAAAACCATCATAAGCATTTGAAACAGGTGTACGGTTAGAACTACTTTACTGTAAATTGTCATTAGAATCATTTCGTGAACGCGCCTCTGTCAAAAACCTTTATTGCCCGCGAGTCCGAACGTCGCCGCAGTCGCGAGAGCCTCGACCTCGAGGAGGCGAGCAGACGTCGCTCCCGGTCTTCGCCAGCTCTCTGCTTTCGGTGCCTAGTGCAGAGCCTTGGCCGACCTACATCCACGCCAATATGAGCGGCCCATCAGCGTGAATCCTGGTCGAAATGGCTGCAGCATTATCTGTGCCAGGGATGCCGCACAGTGGGATATCAAGACAAAATCATGTATTGGTTCTTGACTTTCAAGCATTCAACAATAAATACGTTACAAAATAACTGAAGAAATAATAAATTACCATAAACTAGCTGAATGTTGCATTAAGTGTGAATGTTTAAAAAATATTTTTTGTATTGAAATTTCTACTATGCAACTTCTTAATAAAAATAAACTTTAAACACACAGCTGTTTGGTTCTTTCATCCTCGAGCGAAGAATGAGAAAAAGAATTAAAATTAAACATAAAAAGGGTGTGGTCGTAACTCTTCTCGGATGTTATTTGGGCAACGACCTCTACCCACCTCAGAATACGCTGTTGGAGATCGTAATCGGAACGCTCTAAGAAGAGTTGTTCAACAGAATTCGCTTTCTTTAAAAATCCAAAATTTCTGACGCCCTTCAATCTACAAGCTTTACACTGTATAACATTCCCAAACATTCATGACAGAGCACATTTCTAAAGAAAATAACCTGATATATTATCTGAGATCGAGAACCTTTTTCTCAAACAGTGCACCTACTAAGACGATCATCATTACGGGAACATCTAAATGTCTTTAAGCGATTTCTCAAGAATTACTAGAAATAAATGCAAAGAGCTAATAAGGAAAATACGATTCAGTAATACGGTTCATTAATTCTATCTCCCAGAGAGAACTGATACCAAAAGAAAAAAAAAATTCAGGTTCTGCCATCAGAAACAGAATCTTTAAAAAGAAGCTCAACGATTCGTTCACAAAATCCATAACGTTTAGAAACACATCACCCTTTTCACATCACCCATAACGCACAATATTGCCGATCAAACATTTTTCAATTCGCCCTGACAATATTCCTTCCGAAACAAATGAGATTCTAAGAAAATGAAATATACAAAATGAAACGTACACTCATAACCGAAATCCAGAGATCCGAACGCTCTAAGGACGAGACGGACGAGGGTTTAAAAACTTAATAAATCCTCGCCCGGGAAGGAAGAAGGCGGCGCTGCGCAATAAAAACACGGGCGAAGCGCGCGGCGCGGCGGAGCGGGGCGCGGCGCGGCGTGGAGCGGAGCGGCGTGGCGGTGCCGTGACCCGGCGGAAGAGGAGCGCGAGGTGGAACCCGGCGAACGTGCGGGGTCGCACGCGCCTCCTCCACGCCCCGCCACGCTCCTCCAAGCCCTGCCACGCCACGCTACGCAGCACCTTGCGTCAATGCTGCCGCCGCCGGCGCCGGCGCAGCGACGACGAGAAGATGATTTGAAGACGGGTTCCGCTAGGTTGTGGAATAGATGCGTCTAGAAAGGTACTCAAGAAAGCATCGCCCTTTTCTCTTTTCATTCATTTAACTGGTGTCCCAGTTGTGCTAGTGCGACTTTTGGTGGGGCGGGACGTAGACGTAGTGTCCAGCCAGGTTTTTTTTTAGAGTTTTCCAGTTTTGCTGCGTTTGAAATGTACTTTCATTTGTTGATTTATACTTATTTAAAACGTACTGGATTAAGAAAATGATTTTAGTTTTTATAGAAACTTAGTAAAAATAAGTTTTTGAATAAGCGGCATTTGTTGATTGATTCGTATGTCCAGACGCGTAATCTGATAAGGCATTAGTCCCGTAAGTGTAGAGCATGTTTTTATCGCGGAGGTGGCGGTGATCTTCTCCCGCTGGCTAGTAAGATCTGGTGCCGACCACACATCGATCAGAGGGATGTTTTCGCACCAAATTACCTCTCATCAGCGGGGCACCTCCCGAGCTAGGACAAGCTCTACGCCCTACGCCGACTGGGCTGCCGACACGAGTGCTTGTGGAGTGCATGGAAGTGTAAATGTGAGCCAGTAAGGGGTGAGGATAGGGCAAGAAAGGGGAAGGAGAGATGGCGTGGTCCGTAGCCCGTTTCTTTGGCCTGATATTGATCAGAGAAACCACGGAAACTACCAATCAGAGCAGCCGGACACTATAATCCTCCTCCAGACTCCGGAAGATCTCGACTTAGCTACCTATCTAGTGTCAAAAACACTTGACATAGTCGGAACAAGAACCCTAGGACCTCCCAATCAGAGGCACTGCAGTGACGTCAATTGATGTTCTCAGCCACTTAAGCTGGCTTAAGTGGCGTTGGTTTCTGGGGGACAGTACTCAATTTCCAAGAGCCTCCTTTCGCGGGGGCGCGGCTGTCATTTACATATCCATTCCTTTAGATATTCCTTCGCTTTCACCTCGATCATGACGTGTATGATTAAGAGCCAGGAAATAACTTGATTCTGGAAGTGATCTCACTTCTCTCTTTATTTTTCTTCTCCGATTTTTTTTAAATTTACAATGGACACATGTAGCTTTCGTAGGACACCTAGCCCGTCGAGGAGATGATTCAACAAAGAATTTGGCAAACGAAAACAGGCGAGTTAAAAAAGAGGTAAGGATACAAGGATTTCCCTCTTTCCTTCCTTGTCGTTGGTCTGTGATGGTGCTGCTTCCTTAAGTCAATGAGACAATGTGTTCATCATCACGGTGGAAGAGATACCTCACATAAAAATATTGAGAGATTTGGCAGTAGGGAGCATCCCGTTTCTTCGCGATATTGACATATATTTAGATTTCTCGCTATCTCAGAAATTCTTAGAGCTCTACAGCTCGGAAACGCGACACAGATTCGTTGGTTCTACGAGTACTCTATCTGCCGTACTATATCAGAGTACATGTGGCGTATGTTATGGAGATTTTTTATATTAGTAGAATATTGATTTATTAAAATATTTTTAATATATTGATTTTAATTAATAAAATAATGATATTTTAATACAACAATCATAATATTTATTTGGCTGCAATTGGCTGATTGCCAGGGTATAACCATATACACAAACGTACTATAAAAAAACACGGAAAAGAAACTACATCTGCAACAAAAGATAGTAGAATAAAAAGGTTATGAACAGTATGACCTATGCAAAACCAATCGGCAACAAATAATATTTTTAAAAAATCATGTATTTGCATCCACTTAAACGAATTCCAAGCTTCCAATTATTCGTACATGCATGTATACATACATAATGTACAGATATTTACTAAATGTTCGCATGCAAATTAAAATGTATTAATTCTAAAGAAAAATATCTTTATTGTTTTAGAAAATCTCAGCGACTTACATTTACGCAGTTTACCTTCATTTCATTACATTAGCCCAGGGTGGTATCCCATCTAGATCGTTTTACAGCATGGAAAAATCATCATCCGAATATATTCGAGATAAATTATGCGAATGTGCTCAAATAAATACGTTATCGACATAATACAATATGGCAGGTAGTTGATGAATATAATGATTCAGCAATATCTTGACACATCGTAATAATTTGGCTTTCACAAGAAAAGGATTTTCGAAATGCATGTAGCCTTTCTTATAACCATCTTGTTTGTATCATTCCCGTTGCAAGAACTCAGGTATCAGTTGTCCCATTTGTTAGCAAATCGCAGCAGACTTACTGGTATAAGATTACAACTGCAAGAGCGTCTTCCGGCTTTAAACATTGGACCACAATGGGCTTTTCCAGTCGAGAGGCACATTATTTATTTACAATTCAGTACAAGTATGTAATCATCGGTTCTCCTTAAATTTTAACAGTCTCCGGCGATACCACCACACCCTCAAGATTTATTCATTCCTACCGAATACCAATTTGAAATATGCACTGAAATGTTTCCACTTTTCCCTTACCTGTTTATATATATATATATATATATATATATATATATATATATACATATATAAAACAAAAGAGAGGAAAACAAAGAATCCATCAAACTCTCTCGAACTTGTTCATTCTTTAATACAATTTACAGAGATAATTTTTTGTTGCGTTGTACGTTTTAGCGGTTACAATGTTTCAAGAGAGTCGTATAGTGAAGACATTATGTGCGTTTAGCGTAAGCTACTCTGACCTTTCTCTTCACTTTCCTGATATTGAATGTGTAATACTGTATCACTGTTATTTTTTGACTATCTTATTTGCAATAAACAAATAGGTATCTAAAAACACTATTCGTTTAAAAGAATTCCCTATTTCCTCCACGTCACTACCATGTGATTCCCAGGCGCTGCGGTTCCCTATTAAATACTTCTGAAAACGTATTGTGGCAGCACGACAGTAGTGAAATACGTATCCTTGTAATATTTCAAGCACCTAGTTCCCTGCCACGTCACCTGAAGAAACACACACTCCAGACCCGGTGTTGTTTTGAGCAATCAACATCTGCATTGGGCAAAATAAAGATATATTTAGCACCACTCACGCCTTTGTAGGATACTTGTAGCTATCTGAGTTAATCCGTTTATACTTTCTTGCACTTACTTCGTTATACGAGAAAATAATGTAATCGTGCGTCGGTAAATGACGAATTTTTGACGGAAAAGAGGTCGGGTGCGGGTAACGAAAACGTGGATAAATCTTCTTCCAATAAATAGTCAATTACTTCCTCGAACACCTTGTTTAATCAGAATCCATCTTTTGCACGTATTTGTTATCAAAATATTGCTTGAAGGCAAAACTATTCGTATGCCGGTCCGTCCTTTGTCAACGTTAGGGCCTAAACTGTTCTGTCGATTTTTTCCAAAATTGATATCCTCCCATTGATTTAAATGAAGTCGAGGCCCTCTTTATTTGAAACGAATATTTTAATTTGGGAAGTAATTTATTTTCAACATTTCTCATTGACTCAAAATTTTCATTTAAATTTTCTCGAATAACTTAAAGGACGTTTGAGAGAATGGTGCAAGTCTTATTTTCGTTGAAATCCTTCAATTTTCGAAAATTGCAATTTTAATTTTTTTGGCGTCTTTTTACAACTACAATAACGAAGATTCAGTTTTCTTTTCTTAACAAAATATGTTATTTAAAGACATATCTTAAAATAAGGTCATACACGATTTTTTCACGAGTCATACACGTAGTTTTCGCGTAATTTTGTGTGAAATTAGGATATTTTATTTTTTTAAACAATTTTTTTAGAAAAATGGTTCCCAATTTGTTCTTTAAATTTTCTCCTCGTTTGAATCAAAGGACGGTAAAACTTGGCACTATTCTCAATCAGGTGAGCACATTGTATTTTCAAAAACTGCTCAATTTTAACATTTCAAAATTACAAAATGAAGAGCTTTTGCCTTAAAAATCTATTCTAAAAAGTTTGCTCATTAAAATAACATATACAATGTTTTGAAAAAACTGGTCGTTTTGGCGTAATTTGTGCTTGAAATTTATAAAATAAATTCTCAAAAACAGCTCAACATTTTTTCCTCATTTCTCCCAGAGATAGTACAAGGCACGCTTGATAGAATGACAATGGTCTTTGTATTCTCTGAATTTTCGAAAACTGCAAATTTAGAAATAAAGGCAAAAAGTATGTGCTGTTGAGCACCTCTAGTTCCAAACGAGTTAATTAACGAGCTTCTTGTGTCTAAGACCCCTTGCCTGCTAAATTTAGATATCCCCAATTATAGTTCTCGACAGAAGACACGGACTTCTAGTTATTTTTACTAATGAGTACAATGTTGCTTAATAAGAATTAAGCTACTTTGTGCTCATTAATGAGAATTCGAACCGTGATATTCTGCGACTATACTTAAAATTGTATTGTTCCCCATTCTACATAATACAACTCACAAAATAAGATGTAAATTTTCAGCAAATATTTCAAAACAAAAATGCGGTCTGTTACGTTATATTCACGGTCCTTTCTGGATAAAATGAAACGAGAACTAAATATTTCTGCGTTGTTTATATACTCGGTCAGTCACGACTGCCTATAATTACACCAGGCCTATTAGTGTCATTTACTGTTTTGAATTCAACTATTTTTGAGTGGATATTCCTAGGATTCACCTACAGCAATCGCCGACTGCCAACGCCTGGACCGTCGACGCAGTGTACTGGCGCTGCACCGTCGTCGTCTTTGCTCAGCCTTCGCCGCGGCGTCCCACGTTGTCGTCCCGTCCCGCGTCGCCGTTGTTACTTAAATGAATTCAAATGGCCTCCCGAACAAAGTTATCACGTTTTCCATTGGGCGTATAATCTGAAATCTCCTTGGAAGTAAATGTAGATGTGATACGGACTCTGGGAACAATCGAGGAAACAGATCTGGGAGGTGCGTGACGGAGGACTTTCCTGCCTCCATTACGATTCTCAGGTACTTAAGAGAAACGGTTGCACATGACTACCTATCTTTTTAACAGGACTTAGGTTCGATATCCGGCTTCAGCTGCTAAGTTTTGATGTTGATCAAGAGTCATGGGAGAAATAGAGAAGCTAACTTCATTTAAACGTATGGAATTTAGTCAGTGAAAACTAAAAAAATGTGGATGATATCCGATACGCTGATGTATTAATCACGTAGAGCAAGTGTCACTGGATTACTACAACTATTAATACGATGGGTCTGAGCTTCTCTGAGGGAAGATGGATCACTTTCACGTTCTCTGACAGGCTCGCAATGTTTGCTGTCAATTATGTCTTGCATAAGCACATCTTGAAATTCAAATGCACACAACACCTATTGGCTACCTTCAGTTTTTCAATAAATACGCTTGGCTGCTTGACCATAAGCTCTCTCAAGAACAAAAAACAAAAATACACACACACACAAATATACTCGGGGGAAGACGTAATGATTTGATACTCCTTTTTTTCACAAGAATGTACATCTGTCCTAATCAAGAATATATCTCTCAGAATTTCACAAACAAAATAAGAAAATTCGTGAAACTTTACAATATTTGATGGAAAATTGGAAGACAGATATATCTGGAAAATACTATTACTGACTATATACTGTTAGTATAGAGTAATATTATAGAAGTGAGGAGCGAGATATTTGATGCTTTCAATACCACCTTCCAATACCAGGAAACAATGGTAAGGTTTCTTAAATGTTCGGAATTAAAACCGAATCAATATTGTTTTAAAGAATTGCAACTCAGAACGTTAGGTCTCCACTATCCTGTAATTACATTCTTTTAATGTTCTGTCGTGTCAGAATGTAAGTAAACGTATAGCGTACGAGAAGACAAGTAGGCACGAGAGAGAAAGACCCATCGTGATTTCTGAAAAGATATCTCCCACAAAAAAGACCATTGAGTTAACTGAGTTGATTGAGTCGTTTTTCAAACTGATATTTGAAAAACGACTCAATCAGACAATCTTGGCGATGAACAACAAAAAATCCTTACTATGAATTCGAAAAGAAAAATGGGGTAAAAAGAAATTAATGATAATTTTTTATTGTTGTATGATTTCAAGTTACAGCAACGGTGGTGTGTGGTCTTCACATTTCCGATCTCGATGCCAACTTTGCTTCAATAAATCAGAATGGTGAAAATACGGCCTGCATGTATCTCGAAATTTCATATACATAATTGTGTAAAATCTCTGCAAATCCGAAAGGAGTGAATTAATGAATTTCCGTCCATCATTATGGAAGTCTATTTTGAAACTTGTATTTGCAATAAAACCCAAATATAATTAACCTAATTTATGTTCATTTCAGTGTAAGTTTTTTTATTCGTTACAAATTATGTTAAGCGCAATCTTGTCACAAACGTACGTAAATTCTCGTAAAAAAATATATAAAAATATTTTAAACAATTTTGTATCTATGGCAGAAGACTGTTTTAAAGTGAATCAAATTAGCGATTCTTTGTTTGCATTTTAATTTGACATTATAAACGAGTTTAACAAACGTAATTCGCATGTAACTTCCAGAATACATTTTAATTAACTGCCCAATTATTTTCCCCAACAATACATACAGGCCTAAACTTACACTGAAACAATTTTTTTTCGTTTAATTATATATTTTGGGCATCAATTACGCTAAATCAATTAAACTGATGTATAAAAAAATTGAAATCAATGAAAAATGAAACGTACACAAACTGCTGTAATGAATTTATTAAGACAAGTTAATGATACTAAATTGAAGAAGAGTTTACCTATATTAAGGGAAACTAAATATTCAAAGATTAAATATGAAGACGTTAAATGAGACGTTTATCTACATCAGTTCCATAATTGTTTCAATATATTGAAGAGGTTATGCACACTCTATTAGTTCCTCTGTTAGCTCCATTTTCAACGGAATTTACTTGATTTAACTATATTTGAAAGCAAAGAGGTTTCGCATACTGTAAATAAATTAGTGGAGAATTTTGTCGTCTTTTAAGTAATGAATGCTTTTAGAAATCAGGGACGAGTTTCATTATAATAATAGAGATTCTGAAAGCAAAAGAGATACAAATATTTCAACGTAGTCATTTATTTCCTACTACTGGTATTTATTGCCATAATTCGATGCGTTTGGTGATGTACAAAAGAACGTTAATTAATATTTTCCCGAAATTCAGAGTCATACGTAAATAACGCAAATTGTACAGTCTTCGAAGTTAAGTAATTTTGTTAAATGCTGGTAAAAACTTAGTAATAATAAGTTCGTAATCGAATAAACTGATATTGCAACTAATATATGTTAAATGAAAACGGTTTTCTTTTAAAAACCGTCGCAAGGGAGTATTGTCCCTGGAACAAACAAACGAGGATTCTATTAAATTGCAATGCATAACAGGTATTGCAGGTTTTCTGAGTTGTAATATTCAAATTGCGAAAGATCAACCGGTTTTTCACCAAAAGGAAGTCTCAATGACGTTCCGGTTAGTGACGTGAATTTGTGATACATGTTTGTGTTTAAGTCATGTTACCATAAACACTGAGAGGATGCCATACATCTCATCATTTGACACCCGTTTTTAAGCTATAGATGCAAAAACCCATGCTTCACAATTGCATGTCATCAGAATTATCATTCTTTACCATATTTTTAAGACAATTCAGGGCATAATTGCATAAACATTATATTATTATACCGTTACGTATATCATATTAGTTTCTACTTCTATTTCGTATTAATTAGCAAGCTTATTACTGATGATAAAAATAATGTTCAAGTCACGAATACGATGATCATTTAATGATCATTCATACATATGATTCTATCTATAGCGATATAATTTATGAATTCCAAAAATTATCATATCAAAATAAAATTGGAAGTCAGCAACCGGCACACTTCAGTTTCAGCAATCGGCACATTTCATGTCACAGCTACTATTGCTGACAACATTACTATAGATATTCAAAAAATCTTTGCATAACGAACAATGCGGAATAACATGTATTTCGACAAACTTCTCGTTCGTTTGCTGAAGCATAATTTTCAAAACTCTATTTGACCACTTTGATTTAACTGTAGGAGGAACTGTAGGAATGACAACACAACACAAACACACTCAAATATCCATGCACCAGGCGGAACTCGAACCCACCACCCTTCGAGCCGAGGCAGCTATGGCTCTTCAGACCTAGCGAGCTTGGCTATCCAGGCCGGCAATATGCAGACCCCCCCCCCACCAAAAAAACGCATTATAATTTTTTACATCAAAACGAAATAAATGGTATTTTCGTTTTTAGAAAGTTGTACTATTCAGTATCATCTAATATCACACAACATTGTACTTCTAAATTTTCGCGAACCCTTTACATAAATGCTGACACCAAGCCCGATGTTTATTTAAAAATTAAAACACAAGGTTTTCGTCTCTTCACACTATCTACTGTACTTTATTGATAGACTGAACTTTCATTACGAAAACCGACCCAAGAATATCTGAAAACAAGCAATTCTCCGGGGCGAAATAGTCTAATTAAATTTTGCATAATGCAAAATTATTCTTAGTCAACGGTATGAAGAACTGAATTCTTTTCTTTTATTTGACTGGATAAGATGTGCAGAGGCGAGAGATGGCATTTCTATGAGCTATTTACACAACGAGGTATTATAATTTCATGAAAATAATGATAATATATGTAATAATAATAATAATAATAACAATAATACAAAAACTGACGATTCGTAAAACGTCAAATTGCAAGAAGAAAAAGTTTAAGAAAGACGTCTATAAATCTAAATCCGCGACTGCATGTTTGTACAATGAATATTAACAAGTGGTACTATGCTCAGGAATCCGGGCGTTTTGGCAAGCAGCGCCGCAGCTAATGAAGAGGAGGGGCGCGGCCCCCCGGGGGGGGGGGCGGAGGCCTTGAACCGCGCCGGCGGGCGGCATAACCGGCAACTGCGGCGGCCGTTGCGGCGCCCCAGGTCGCGCTGACCTCAGCCGCCGTTCCACTTTGCGCGCGCTCCACGCGACGCGGCCGCGGCGGCGACGCCGTGGGGGGCGGGACGTTCGCCATCCGCCCGCCCCCGCCCTTCGCGACGGGCGCCCTACCCTCGCCTCCCTTCCCACCACATGTCGCCTCGTCTCGTCTCGTCGCGCCTCGCCCAGCCTCATCTCTGCCTAAACCTGTGCCGGTACACCCACCCAGCTCCACGTGTAATGTAGTTTTGCTCGAGACCTCAACGTGCTACCGAAACAAGAAAATCAAATCAAGAAATTTACCTGAAATTACCCAATAAAGTTCACTTAATCAGAAAAAAACAACAACAAAAAATCACATTTCGCCCTTATTCACAAGCGAAAATATTGTCAAACATCCCTCAAAATATTCTCCTTACATCTCCTTTGTCGCCGACGCGACTCTCCTCTCACCTTGCCACATCTCTCCTCGCCGGCTTCATATCATCTTTGATAGAATAGACCCACCCAATTTCATGAGTAATGCAGTTTCATGTGTACGCAGAAGAAACAAGCTTTTAAAAAATGAACCGCTATTAAACTTAAAGTCCATGCGATCTGGAAGAAAAAAAACAAAAAAAAACTGTCCAGTTGTTAAGCCGTCAATTTTCTTGGTAACTGTCGAAAAGTATCACTCCAAAATATTCTCTATACATCTCCTTCATCGCCGATACAAGGTATGAAATCCCTTGAACTCACATGTGCGATAATGTAGTGTATGTAAGTGTAATTTTATAAAGGGGAAGGAGGGAACAAGTATGAAAATTGATTGAGTGGTGTAGCGCATGGCTTTATGGCGAGAGGTAGCGATCTTCCCTCGCTGCATGGTGAGATCCAGCGCCGACCAATAAGTCGGATTGCTGGGTTTTCCCCAACCAGGTATCTTCCATCATTAGGGCATCGACCGAGCTGGGTCAAGCTCTAAGCTCCCGACATATGTGGTAGTGTAGTGTGTTTAAGTGGGTGTAAGGGGAAGGACAAGGAAGAAGGAATGATTCGGCGCCATGGCCCGTTTAATAGGGTAATGCTCCGGTATTCTCTTGGTGTTGATTGGAGAAACCACTGAAAACGACGATCAAACAGCTAGAATTATCCTTCAGACAGCGACTGAATTCTACCTACTTCTGTAGCTAATTGTCGCAAATGGTGCCACCTGGGGGGGGGGGAGGATGAGGAAGAAAGGAATGCTCGCGACACATGCTATGTTTGTTAGGGTTCTGTTCGGCATTTGCATGGTATTCATCAGAAAAATCACGAAAAACTACCCCTAAAAAGAGGAAAACAGGCCGTTAGGTTTCTCCTCCACAGAACGACTGAATTCCTTCTAGCTATAAAGATAGTGTCAAAAAACCGCTATCTGAACTCAAACTCTAAGACCTCTCAGACAACGACACTACAGAATTTTCACAGCAAGTTTATTCAGGATCTCATTGGATGATTCTCATACTAAGGACTTTCTCAAGAATATATTTAAAGTTTGATCATCATGAACAATTTTGATAATGTTTGTTTGATTATTACGTAATTTTCTTCAAAGCGTGCTGCTGTCTACATGTCAAAAATATATTGCAGACTGGATTAATAGAGTTCCTTATATTGAGACAATTCCACTACACCATGAAAATTTAAGCGTTTTATCGAAAACTCTGAAGTGAAACAATTTATCGTTACTCATCAAATTAGTTGTCAAACAAAATGACACAGATCTCGTGCTATTGGTAACGGTTAAATAAAATTGTAGTCATATTACAATTTATAAACGCAGTTGCAAAGAAATACAATGAATAATTCAGTTACGTTTTACAAAATTGAGATCACCACGATCATTAAGAATGACAATTGCATAAAAAATTAAACATACAAACATAACGTTAAACAATAGAATGTCGCAAATTCAAAACAAATTTTAAAAATTCCAAAAAACTCCAAATAAATTAAGAGAAACGTAACAAACTGAGAAGGAACTTCGACTAAATAAACTCCCTGCCTTCCTATACCGTAACCGAGTTCTAGTAATAAGTTACGCTAATCTATGTAAAATCAGTGGATTGAACAGATATAAAATAAAGCTGTTAAACAAGTAATTTGAAAGTGAAGGAAATATATTGAACAGTTTAATCATCAGATTCTCAGATTTAGGCAAAAAAGATTTTAAGAAACAAATTTTCGGAAAAAGCCCAAAGACGTGTAAGTTCATAAACATTTCGGCATATATTTTTTGTGCCATGAAAACCCTTTATGAATATTTACCCTTTATGAATATACTTATTTACGTTTACGAGAAAAAAAACTGAAAAATTATTTTTATTTGACATTGACGATTTTCATTTTATCAATTAACGCATTGGAATTGTCCAGGAGCATTCTAAAATTGGAGAACAGTAGGCACAAAAAATCTAATTTGTTTTTGCTTTAAAGCCGTATTCTTCGCTACCAGCATTTCTGTAAGGTCTGCCCACAGAGAAACATAATATACTAATAGACGAAAAGCAACAAAGTGTTCACGTTGCAAACAAATACCACCCCGCCTCGCTTTGTCACAAGAACAAACAATCTGATGTTCTTCTATAAACTTCATTTTTCTCGCGAGCGTGTCTTTTCTCCCACCCCTCCTCGTGTGTCACTCGCAACGGCCGCCGCTATTTGTCTCGCAGTGCGGCGGCGGCGGGGCGCGGCGGGAGGCACCTTTTGACGGCGCCTGCAGGTGGTGCGAAAGGAATGGGCATGCGCAGGGGCCTGCGACGACGCTATGTGACGCGCGCGGCGCGGCGCGGCGCGGCGGTTAGCAATGAGACCATGGTCGTTCTTGCGACAGGCCCACGAGGGCCACCTTCGCCATGGCTGCAGTTCCACAACTTCAGACAGGCAGGCAGCAGATTGCGACGCCACATACCAATGCGCATAATATGCTACGTGGCTGCCATGGCGATTGGGTGGTATTCAAATACTTGACGTCTTTGCAAGGAATATTGCAACAAAATTTGCATTTTCCATTTCCATTATTCCATTTTAATAAGAGATGGGATTATTCTATTCGAATAGCGAAATTGAAATACAAACAAATTTCTGAAGAAAGAGAGAAAAACATATTACGAACGTGCGGCCTAACGGGGCTTTTCCTCTTCTTAGTGTTATTACTCAACAATTACTCAGAATTTCAAAATTCGTGCAAGACACTATTCAAACATCTTCAACTACATGAAGCTATGTGAAACCCATCGAAGCTACAAGAATAAATGTGATTGAAAATGGCTCGAAAGTGGTACATATCTTAAAACTTTGAGAGGCAAGGATGCACAGCGAAAATGAGATATGTGGGATCTGGCTGCAGAAAAGTAAGAAATGTTCTACATATTCACTATACGGACATAAAAAATCCCAAAACGTTGTTTCATGTCGCTAAGTATTAAGTCTACAACGCTGATGAAGTGAGGGACGCTTGCAAATTTCATTCTGAAAATGTGAATGAAACGTTTTATACTTACCACGATGTGTATACGTATGTACTACGACAAAGAAATTCTGAAATTATAATAACTGAAAGTTTTGTGAAATGACATATCAACCGATTGCTGTGCTTTGCATTGTAATGTCTCTAATCTTTGCAAGACTTCGAACTTGAAGATTTGCTATCTTCGATTCAATACCTCTAAACTCGATCCACTCGCTTGCTCGAGGTGGAAAAATGCCTTCTTGAAGAAGTTCTTGTCACAATCAAATGACGCTTTGACCAAATGACAGCAGATAAATGTTCATTATATTAATTTTACGATTGTATTAAAATTGAATGTTTATATTACAACGTCAATTATAGCAAGAGAAAAGACATCTGAGGCACACTACGTTTCGTTTAAAGCCAAAATTTGGTTGAGTAGAAAGCTCAAATTTCTTTCCAAATGAAAACCCTTAGTGTTGTAACTAAAAAGACTTTTGCAGTTTTCTAAATGTCAGAGGTTTTGATGAAAATCAGAACTATACCAATACTTATAAATGCATTTTTTTCTATTCAAACCAAAAATATCAAGAAAAAATTCAGCCATTTTGTACAAAAGTCTGAAAATTTCACAGGGGATTCATGTAAAGTATCCACCAAAAGTAAAATATCTTAATAATCTCCTGAATGGCAAACTTGATATACTCCTGACGATGTCCCCTCCTAATCCATGTGCTTGTAGAATCCCGATTTTCGGACACAAAATTGCGTGTATCTCCTTCTACTTCACCAATCTTGACTATCTTTGTGACAGCACTAATAGACCTTAATCCTTACGCGTGTGCAGAGTTTTAGTTCAAAAGAACCTAACACTGTTTTTACTACCAAAAATTCTAAGTAAAAATTTATTTCACTGCGGAGATATTATTTACTTAATGCGTATTTAATAATACCTAACTGGACCCGTGCGAACCCTACGCACTTTGTAACGTATTGCTTTAAATCACCTTTAAAGTAAAAAGTTACAAAGTGCGTCCGAAAATAGCTCCCCGCTGGATCTAACTTCGACCGGCCTGGATCTCGCTATCCGGTGGGGGAAGATCACCGCCACGTTCTGAGGGGTAAACATGCACTACTCTTACGGGAATAATGACCTCAGTAGTTGGCGCGCCCGGAATCACAAACAAGCAACCAATCGAACGGCCAGTGCTTGAACTGTGCGTTACATCATTATACGCCTGGCGTAGGGTGTAAACAAACATTCTAATAGAAAAGCGTTGAGATAAAATTTCGCAGAAAAGCACATAGTCATTTTACTTTTATTGTGAAATATTTCTGTATCTCGTCCTTTGAAGTTTACATAGACTTCAAATTATTGTTCGTATTTGACCAGCCATGCAATGATATAGGGGCCTCCAGCAGATATAAATACCAAAAACATGTATTAGGTTTAAAAGATATTCCTTTTTTAGAATACTTTTCAGAAAACAACTCGTATCCTACCTGTCCCCTCCTCAATTTATGTCCTCTCAGAACTCACCGATCCCCCTTAAAAGACGCGTCCCGTGAACAAAAAAGCGTAATTTTAGGGTCCTCGGACGCTTCGTTTCCGAGGCATTTGTATGGCGTTTTTCAGTTATCGGTTCCCCAAGTTAATTTATAATTATTTACTTGACTAACGTCCATTTTAAAACAGCAGGTGTCTTAACATTTCTAAGCCCAAATTGGCCATTATCCTTTGCTTTGCATTAATGTAGGTATTTTATTATATTTTTATTTCCGAATTATTAAGTGCGTTGGATATTTATCACGTTTAGTTAATTGCGCAAATTGCCGATGAACAAATCGTCATTAAAAGTGTTAAGTCGTACGTACACATGTGTAATACTAGCAGTATCACTAATTCTTTATGAAAATATCATTATCTGGTAGCTGCTTAAGAGAGGAGAAAGTATGTGTAGATTCTCTTGTGCGAATATTGCGCTTGTTGTGCAAATCAAGTTTTACGGCTGTTTATGAACACAGGATACGATTTTCCAGTGGGATTCGTGCAACGTCATGTACGTTTACAGGTAGCTCTGTAGGATGTGGCAAGACAACAAACCGAATCACACCTCGCCCACTTAACGGAGAATCTCGCCAGTCACGCTCTGACTCCCCTTGATATACGCGCTCGCAGGTCCACACCGACAAAAACACGCACAAAGGACACACAGACCCACAAACGCGTTGTAAGGTCACACGCAAATGAATCCCTTTTGTCGTGTTCAATGGAGCATAGTACGAATCCATTCTTCTCGTCCTCTTTTACGTTGAACACGGATCCAATTGCCGCGTAATCCATTCATATTTGTGTTAACACACCCATCATACACATCAAGTTATCCATTTTTTTTTGCTTTTACGTGTAAACTATAAAAGAAAAGTACAAACTGAAATATTCGATATCCACAATTTAATGAATACGTTTTTAGGATATATACCCCTTTATTGATGTGAAAATTACAAATAAAACACTCTTATTTTTAATCATTTACCATCATAATATGTGGAGTAGTTTAAATATTTGGCACTATTAATCACTTGCACGGAGGAAGATAACGAAAGACAATTCACGCAAGGCTGTAATTTTTCTATGAATTGTGGGAGTACCCTGCATTTATAATTATACGCTGATTCAATGGAAGGTAATAGACAATGCAAAGATAAAGTATGAGCAATGGAATTAATCTATTTTCGTAAACAAGACAACAAAATAACAAGCTCAGACAAATACCTGTTTGTTCATGTTCAAATGGGTAAATGTTAGATATGCACAAGCACGCCCATTCATAGACAAACAACAGGAAACATGAGAACACGAGAAGGATGAATGTTTATATACACAAACATACTGAGCACATTCAAGCAAAATGGATAGGTGTGGTAGGTTAATAAGCAAAATAACAACACGATTTTCATTGAGTTTACGTAATGACCATTACAAGGCTAAATGACTATCAATAAAACATAAGAAAATCCATTATCAAAGAATAATTCATTCAATAGGCGGGTGGATGGGCGGGTGGTTGGCCGGGCAATTTGTCGGATGGTAGCCCAGGCAAAAGAGCGGGACGTTGAGCGGGCGAGCAGCCCCTCGGTCGGTCGAAGTTGGATGTTTGAGCGGGCGGGCGGTTGTTTGGGCTAGCGGGTAACTGGGTGAGCGAGTATGCAGTTCGGTTGGGAGGGCGGCCAGTTGAGTGGCGGTGGAAATATACAGCCGACAGGGCGGTCAGTGAGGCGGCGTTCAGTGGTGAGGCGGTTGAATTGGCGGGCGACAGGGCGGGCACTGAGGCGCCGATCAGTTGAGAGGTGGTTGAAATGGGCGACAAGGCGGACAGTGGGACGATGGTCAGTTGTGAGGTGGTTGAAATGGCGGGCGACAGGGCGGGCTGTGGGGCGATGGTCAGTTGTGAGGTGGTTGAAATGGCGGGCGACAGGGCGGGCAGTGGGGCAGCGGTCAGTTGAGTGGCTGTTGAATTGGCGGGCGACAGGGCGGGCAGTGGGGCGGCGGTCAGTTGAGTGGCTATTGAATCGGCGGGCGACAGGGCGGGCAGTGGGGTGGCGGTCAGTTGAGAGGCGGTTGAAACGGGCGCGCCACAGGACAGGCGGTTGGGTGGGGACCGTGATGACGGAAGGGCGTGCGGTGCGTGCAGCTGCGTTTGCGCGTGATCTGCGTGGGCGGCATGCGTAAGGTGGGCGCCGCCCATCCTGGAGCGTCTTCAGCCTTCGAACGGCGCCTTCCTCTTCCTAAAGAGCTTCGTGTGTGCTTTCCCCTCTTCCTTGTCCAGAGCATAATGGCAGATGTGCGCGGACTTGCCAAATGCATTCGCTACTTTGGAATCCACGATCGCCCTTGTGAGGTTGCCCTTGTGGCTTGTGGGACTTTACCTGATTAAAGTGTTTCATGCTGTTTCGTGACGCGTTTTCACTGTAATGAAGTACTCATAAAAAAATCTTCCTGAGAGGTCGGACGGGTAAACGGTATGTCACCAAAACATCAGTTTTTTAACTGTTGTAGACAACTTTGCGTGAAAGTATCTTAGCAATATTTATTTACAGTATTAGGGAATTTTACATTTGATGATAAGATTACGTTTGGTGCCATTATGATGAGAATGATGGTGAATAATAAGTACGAAGATAGAAATGATGTTGAAATCAGGGACAAGGAAACGTGACGACTCAAAGGACACCTGCTGTGAACATGCTTTGTCCATTGGCTTTGTAACATTGAATGCATGTATGCATGGACGGAAGAATGTGTCAAGCATAACTATCCGATTACTCGTAAGAGCTTTTGAGCCTAAACAAATATATATTTTTATTTTTGGGGGTATTTTACATAAGGCCTTTGTGATAATTCTACAATTTTTTGAAAACTAGCCGGAATATTTTCTTTCTTTTGCATAAAGAGCAAATGAACGTTTAGACATGATATGTTATAATACCGATTGTTACAAAAATCTTCGAAATTTTGAAAACTGTGAAAGTTCAAATATTTTTCAACAGTGTCCTACACGTCCAATATTAAAGACAGAAATTTCTTTCTCAATGCAATTTATCCCTCTATTTTATATCTTTAAATTATATCATGCAATTTTAAAAAAGTAGTCGTTGAGTAATAATTTAAAAAGTAGGAAACGTTTCGGTATGCTGCGTATTTCCACTTGTATTTCGGGATTTAATACACGAACAACAAACGGTAATTGTTAATCAATACCTGCGCTTACGCACACAATTCCCATGACCTGTGCAGGGGATGAGAGGTCAGGTCACCAGCGTCTCGTTGCCTTCTACCCTAGATGGAGATGGTTTGGCTCCGTGCTATGGGCGCATTCAGTCCCCAAATATTTACAGTTACTTAAGCTTAATTGAATCTTAGTTACTCATTGAAAAGAGGTTGAGTGAACCTCAGGATTGCCCCGATTAATGCATTACCGGGTAAAAATAACTAACGATGCTAGAACTCTATCCCGGGAATCAGTTTAGGAAGCGAACTCTTATGCCAGCAGTTGCAGAAAGACATATTTCCTTTTCAGTAAAACATCTCCAACAGGTACGCAATATTTTAAATAAAGGTTCAACAAGACTCTTTCAAGAACCCAGACACATCAGTGTTCTTAGCATCAAAAGAACAGTGCGATTAATTTCTGTACTTTGTGCTACCATGTAAATAATGACGTCAACAGACATTATGAGCTTGTCTTCCCAGAAAGGAAGAAGTACGCAAACTTTGTTTTGGAAGTGGCCTCTTATTTCAGGAGGTTTTTCATACAAGCTCACAACTCGAAATGAGTGTGCAATAATAACTGATGAACTATTATCACGATTTGCAACGAATACCTACGTAAGAAAATATCCGCTGGTATTGTGCAAACCCTGCTGAACATTGCATACTTCTCCTTCACTATAACATACGAATGCTCTAAAACAATACTAATGAAATATTTCTGAAATATTTCCACCTATTGGAAAATTCATTTTAATTTAAACTTAACACATGAAAATTATGTGAATACACAACAGTAACTCATTAGCATGGTAAGTGACAAAACTCAATCAAGTCAAAGAATAATGAAAACCACCAATTTTGAATTGCTTTACAAGCATGATAAGTGGTTGGTAAGATAGTTCTAATTTCAGGTAAATATGTCGTGACAAATGCTTCATGTACAAAACGCATTTTGACGCGCATGACCTATCAGTGCCATTACATTTTATGCCGAGAATTAAACATTTCGAAAAAATATATCAGATTTTTCATGGTACTTGACATTACTTTTGATTATTATACGACATTTCTAACATTCCTGACACTGATACAACTGCTGTAAATTCTAAACAGAAGTTCCGTTATAAAGCACCAAAATCCAATATTCTTTGTGAAATGGTGCATAGCAGAAATGAGAGACACTTTTCAAATATCAAATGAAATGTTGAATTCTTTGATATACCCCTACCCAAAACCCTGTAATTCCAACACGCTGCTTACTTCAAACGCAATATTCTCATTGGCCGTATCCAGAATAGTCCAATGTACAGCTAAAACTTTGCCAAGTGATATCTCAGTGACTCGAGAGAGTAATTCTCCGCACTCCACTCTGTGTCGCACCTTAACCATGCGCAATACACGTCTCGGATTCCACGCGAGTCGACATGAATTCGCGTGGCGCAGAAGCTGTGAACGCCGTGCTGAAAGGGCGGCGAGCGGACGGGTGTGCGGAGGGCGAGGGAACGGTGGCAGATGCAGGGGGAATGCGAGCTGGGCAAAAGAGGCGACATTTAATGGTAAGATGGACGAGAGGTAATGGGCGACGACTAACAGAAAAATGAAAAGAAACAAAAAACGATGAAAAATGGGCGCTGGATGAACGAAAAACGAGTAGGAAAATGCAAAGGACATATACTACGTATATGACCAATGGCGGGAGGTACTAGGTGTCAGGAGAAGAAGCCGGGAGGTTGACGACGGTTTGCAATGGGTGGCTCCAGGCAGCGGGTAAATAGTAACAGATACTGGAGGAGAGCGGCGCGGAGAAGTGGACGGAGTGGAGGGGACGGGGCGGAGAGGAGAGGACGGGGCGGAGAGGTCGGGGCGGAGAGGGCAGGGTGTGGCGGAGAGGGCGGGGTGGAGGAGATGGCGGGGGAAGGGGTGGGAGGGCGGGGCGTAACGCGGAGACGGCCGGGGCCGGGTTAGGAGGGAGCGAGGGTTGGGGCGGGCGCGGAGAGGAGCGGGGCTGGGCGCAGAGAGGCGGGGCGGAGAGGGGAGCGGGTGGCGGGTCGAGATGCTGGCAGAGGACTGGGGTCGGCGAGCGCAGATATAGGCAGGCTGGAGGAAGGCGAGTGGAGGGAGGCTAATGGGGGGTGGAGGCGGAGGGCGCGGAGGGGCGGGGGCGGGTGGGTGGAGGGAAGTTGGTGGAGGACGGTGGGTGTGGAGGGCGGAGGGCGGAGGGCGGTGGGCGGCGGGTGGAGGGAAGGTGGTGATGGGAGGCGGGCGACTAACAAAGCCCGATGGCAGTCGATTGAGTTGATTGATTCAGGCCGTGAGCGAGCGAACGAACTTGCTGGGCGGGCGCGCGCCGCACCGCCGGGCGGCTGTTGAGAGGGGCGGTTGAATGGATCAGAAGAGGCTTCGGAAAGAGCGGCCTCGGCCTGAGAAATTCGAAAAATAGCTCTACGCGGGCCCATTTCGACTGGAATGATGAGTGACATGGCCGGAGGATTAGCAAATGAGCGAATATGCAGGCGGGCAGTGTTAGGACGACTGCGCAGGGGAGAATGGCGGAGCAAGGGGACAAAGGGTGACATTCAATCGAGTAAGAAGGCTTGAAATTGTGCGAGCGAGCAAATAGTCCTAGATGCCCGCCATTTGACGAGATGATGGGTAAATGAATTGTTAAGTGGGTAAACGGTCCAGTGAACAGAATAAAGAGTGCCATACGACCGAATGAGTGTCCAAGAGGGCAATTGGGCGATTGGGTTAGTAAGTATATCAGACACGAAGAGCGAGAGGGTAAGAGGGGAGCCCCACTATCTCCCAACGACTTAGTGAGCAAGCAATATCTAGCAAGAGATGGACACTCGTGAATCTCAGCCAAGGGCAGCACAGCGCGCATTTTGCATTTAACACGGTAGTGTGTGCTGATGAGCTTTTGAAGGTGCTGCCTAATTACTAGAAGGATGAATAGGCGCGTGGGTGACTGAGCACAACAGATTGGTGATAGATGAGCTCGCCATGGAATTCTATCGCGTCATTATCTTTGTATAAACGCATTAGCGAGCATTTTGACGATGGCTTTGACTGTGCTCTGCCTGCAAGTGCTGGAGGAATGACGACGTATTATTAATCAATAGAATGGAATCCATTTCCAAAGAAATTTCATCTGTTTTAACTAATCCACGAGTATATATGTTTTAAAACTTGGGGAATGTAGAAAAACGAACATAGTTGAATTATTTACATAAAGAACATTGCCTAAGGTTCAAATTATTGCATTTCAATCACATCATTGGAATGCGCATTAAATTATTGCTTCAATTTAAAAATAAGATTAGTTCGAACAAGGAGATAGATATTTTTGTTATGTACAAGCAACACTCACCATGATTCACATTCCAGACAACATTCCAAGCAACACATTTAAATATTCCTCGTCAGGAGCGACCACACGTCTTTCACACAGAAAAAGAAGCAAAGACCTTTGATGTAGTTTCGGTTCCAAATACTTAAAATGTTGTGAATTCACTTGTAACATTTGAATAGGTGCAGGGTTCAAAAATAAAATAATAGTTTGGCAAAAAAAGTATATGTGTACATTTTTTATTTATTTTGTAAATGCCTTTTACCACTAATATTATAATAATAAAAAATAATAGGTATTCAATTAATAAAAACTGGACGAAAGAAAACAGACTCACGTTAAGAAACGAAAGAGCAGGGAAGGAATAAAATTATTAATTTATAAAATAAAGTAATAATCAAAGATAAGATAATTACCGAAACCGTTATATTCGAATCTGTAAATTCTTACAGTCTAACGCAAAAGACAACAAAGTTTAATATTAAAGGATATAAAACTTAAAGACTCGCATGATGTATGTTTACATAGTGTATGTTTACATAGTGAACTAAGTCAAATTTTCTATCATTCTTTTCTGTTTTCTATGTCTTTTCTGTCTTTGCTTTCTTTTTTATTTCATTTGGTTACGATTTTAAAGCTTGTATACTCGGTTCATTTCTAATAAATCGAATTAATTTGATCACATTAGCCCCAATGTTACTAACTTATCATAATTAGAATGGCAAAATAATAACTGTAATCAGAAACGAGGTGAGTTAAAAGTCGTTCTTTGTAGTAAAGAAGAATTATTTGACGTAACTACTTAATCGCTTCGCAGTGATAAATCTGTGGAATGGTTATAATATCCCTCAGTGATAATACAAAACAAAAGATTGGATTGTATGTTTAAACGGCGTTTTGTGACCGGGATCTCCACAAATTCCCCTATCTGTCAGAACATGAAAACAAATATTAACTGAAATTACAAAACGTTCCGGAGGATTTGTGAAAATTTCGAAACAAATTATCTAAGCAAATGACTACAATTGATGCTCGTAACATTAAAAAAATTCTGAGAGACAAAGAGGGCATGTAACGACTGGATCTTATACAGTATTTTATATGAAATTTTAATATTGTGAATACTTCTCATTTCTACCATTTCTGCTTAAGATAAAAATAAAATGAGTTTGACAAAAAGCTAAGCCTTTGCCTATCGAAAAAAACCTTCGATACTAAGTATTTTAATTTTGGAATATATTTTCAGTATTCCAGGAGATTGTAAGGCGTATCAGTAATTGGTTCCCAATTTTGAGGAATACATTTATGTAATAGGATTTTGAAGGTCACTAAAATCCGTTATTCTGACAAATCTAATTTTTGCCGGTTACTTGACAGTGTCAACAGTAAAGTGCTGCCACTCTGCAAAAATATACATTCAACGCCAAATGTAGTCAAATGCGACTTTGAGATTAAATTTAAACATCGTATTCTCTAAAAATCTAGTAGATAAATATTCAAGAAGAAAATGGGTAATTCAAAACCAACCAAAACTCTTAAGTGCCAAAGTCATGCAATAATGTAGGTACTGCATGCAACGGGTTTGTACACTGAGCACGGACTACTCTTTCGCCACACCCCTTTTAATCAGCCATTGATTAGAAACGGTGGGAATAAAATCCGTTCCGACACAAACCAAATAGCTGACACCCAACTGAACACTGAAGTAAAAAGGCTGGAACCCTTTGTCCAAGTGGCGATCAATCACCGCCGGCCACGCAACTCGGAGTCCACAGCGCGTCGGGGCGGGACATGGCGGGGCGGGGGGGGGCGGGGCGGAAGCATGGAGCGCGAGCAGGCGTGGGGTGGGGGTGGGGCGGGGGTGGGGCGGGGCGGGGCGGGCGGGCGGCCAAACGCCCAGGGCGCGCGCGGAGGCACGCGCCGTTCATTAGCGCGAGGCGCAATAATTCTGGCCTCTGCAGCCCCCCCACGCGCGCGCACACAAACACGTGCGCGCGCTCAAACATTTACCTGCGCTTGCTGCGCCTCCGCCCGCCGCCGCCGCCGCCGCCTCGCTGTTTTGCCCGCCTCCGCGCGTCGCCGGCCACGTGTCGGCAACCAAGCGCAACACGCAACCTAGTTGTCTTCGCGCGCGCGCGCGCGCGCGTCATGTGTTTGTGTGTGTGTGTGTGTGTGTGTGTGTTGAGGGGAGATAGTCTCGGGCGGGTTATCCCGCTTCGAACCGCCAGAAGGCTCCTTGAGATTTGGATGGACGAAGAGACCGTGCCTGCAGCGTGTTTTATGAGTATGATGGAGGTATTCTTGCATACGGATTTAAGCCCTGCGTGATTGCGTTTTGCTGGAGCAGAATTATTTAACCGCCTTAAATAACGCAGAAATCTGCACTACGGCGGCGGTCACGTACGTGTTGCAACCGGTTGCCCTGTAGTAGTATTCGTTATCCGCAGACAAGTTTTGTTGCCTTCCATATTAAATTAGATTGAAAGGTAAGTACATAAAAACGCATTAATATTTACACTTTACTTCAAATCGTTCAACTACGTAGTTTATAATATTACTTACTGTTGACATTTATTTTTAGAAAATATTCTATAGTTCATAACTGAATCTTAAGTCCATTTCCTTCTGTGACCAATTCTGAAGTAATTTACATTCACATTTTTAAGCACAAGATTTCAAGCGAGAAATCCATCTTATCCGTTCTCTGAACAATCCAATAGTACTTACATTCTCTACTTACCTTGATTACAAATTCATACAACTGATTGCTTAGAGAGAAACGAAAAACCTTTTAATGTATTGAAGCCGACGTAAGGCAATGTTTGCATTATGATAGTGTGGCAAGGAGTCAAATGCAAACCGTCACACATGTCATTTAATCATCAAAATTATCAGTGATTTCATTATTGCTCAGAAAAGACTAGTAGCAGTATCCACTGTATTTGGTTATCAACGTCATGTTAGGAACACGGCACTACAAGAAACAGATAGCCATAAACAGAGAGTGGCCTAATGTAGAGTGCTAACGAAACTGCTGATGACGCTCAAGTCATCAAGAGTGTGACCAAGAGCACCCACGAAGTGTGCGCAGTAGGCGAACAATTATCCCTCTATTGCTCGCGAAGGAAATGCCTCTCAAGAATTAATTTTCGTTGAGTTGATACCGATTTATGGTAAAAATAAATTTATTGTAAAATAAAAAAACCCATTGCGTACCTATACAAAGGTGCACTTTGTTTCAAAAATTTTTCATTCACATTTTTCTCTTAGGAGTTTTATTTTAATCTTCTGATTCCTTAAAGACCAAGTTCGTTTTAAGGTATTTTTTTCTTTAAATTCCGTACAGAAATCTATTCACATAAAAGAAATTTAGTTTCCAATATTATAATTTTGTACAAATAAGTCATAATAACGTCTCAGTAATGAGTAGGATGTTCAAAAAATTGAATATTGGCTTATTGCTCTATTCCGGAAACTATTCCCACGACCTGGAACACACAAAAACTACATTGACGAAGTCAAGCTCTGCATTTTAAAACATTCAATTCTGATTGAATATTAAAAAATGAAAGAGTCTTTATATTAGGTATATAAGTAACGAGGTGCTAACAAAATATACAAAAGTTGTAGCTAATCACAAAAGAAGAAAGTTACACAAAATCTAATTACGCAAGTGATGAAGAGGCAAACATGGCGTAGTAAAACATGGAAGAAAAATCGTCAGATCAAATCACGTTCGCATATTACGGTGTGGGGAAAGTGCAGGCACACATACAAATCGCAAAACACGTTTCGCAGCTTCAAACTTCAACACCATACTACATAAGTCACAGACGATAGGTCTAAACTCTTAAATCCAGGTTTTCGTGCCTCTTTAGACAAAAGCTCTATTTCTTAAGTCGTAATCTAAATACAATACAACCTTTTCGGACATACTATTCGCTTTTCCCTCATTCCGTAGCACGGGTTGTCTGAAACTTTCAAAGATGGGTTCCAGAATTAATTTTCACTTTGATGATGCTTTACAATTAACTTTTTGTTCTTATATTTCATGGACTTATACTTTATTTACATAATGTCTCCATTCTACTATATATATGAACATAACCTTAATAGTAATAGTGACAACAATAATCATAATAATCTAAATATAATTCATATTTTTAAATTTGATTGTTGGAAGAAAGAATCTCTACTACTTTTGCAGGTAGCTTGTTCCAATCTGTGCAAATCTTTTTGCATTTGTGCCTTTGTGAGATTTACAAAGGAAAACTTACATTTGCTTTCTACCTCGTACTTTCTCCTGATGGTCAGCTCTCCTTTTGTAATCCGGTTTCTGAACTCAATATCTGCCCACGCTATGTCCTCTCTATGCAAATTTTACACGACATATAAACGCACGCTTTTTACAGGAGTTCCATACGTCTCCTACACCAACTGCACACACCTGCTTCACAACCTTTCCGGCCTCTTTTCTGCGAGCCTCCACCACCGAGGTTCCTCTCTTCTCCGTGGAGTTGCAAGTTTCAGGCTAAGGCCTCCAAACGAACACGAGCCGGAAAAAACCGCTCGATGCAGCGCCCTAATCCAGATGGTTCTGGCTCTCACTGGCCAGGAAGATGAGAGGGCATGAAGTTGTTATGGATCTAGAATTCCCCAGATAGAGTAAGTAATAAAGCACTTGTCGATCATGACTCATGCAGAGCAACACGATCCGTCGGGCTTCAGCAGCCACCGCCGGGAAAGAACGTCGACTGACTTATTTTTACACTCTATTATATCACTCCCACGTTTAAAACAAATAGAGTTCAATCGTGTCGTCTCTTCGTAATTCGTATTGATTCACAATAATTTTCAATTCAATATGTGGCAAAAAGGAAATTAAAACTAAAAATAATCACTAAGTTGTTGTCTCCTTGTTAGTGCGTGAGTCAATTCTGCAAGTTCAGAAATATTCCGAGAATTGAAAGCTTGCATCACCAATTATACATCTGTGGCAAATTAATTCATACAAGCAGTTGGCACGTTGTTTTCACGGTTACTGCACAGGTTAAAGCTGCAGAACGCCAAAAAAATCGAAAAAATCACAGAAGCCAAAACTCGAAATGAATTCAAATGTAATACATTTGCTATTCATGACATTCATCCAACGAAAAGTCCTTTGCACGCAGTGGAATATGAATGCTTCTTCAGACAGCCGGCAGACGCAGGGCTCGCATAGCAAATGCCCGCTGATTTCCACTATCTTAATGTCATCGGAAACCGGTTGCAAGCAGCGCACTCCAGACCTTCACATTCAATTCCGATTAGATTGAAACAACGCCCACTCTAATATTTGTGAACGCAGAACAATTAACTTTTCTGTCTCATTCCTCGTATAATGTATTATTCTATAGTCTAGAGATTTATTTACGAAGTTGAAGTTAATCGTTAAGAACACGATGTGATTTTATTTCAAAAAATTAGTTTTTATTATATTTTTTTAGTTTTCCTTTCAGCACAGATTGCATTGAGAATTATTTTATGAATTTGAAACTAATCAAAATGAATTGCGGGGAAGATTTTGATATTTTCCCTTTCCGAGAACTCTATCTACTCACGTTTATCCTCATTTCGTTCACAGCAGTTGTTTTTAACTCCAATCTGTTAAAAAGCTCACTTACTCGATGCTGAAACGATTTTGCCTTCTTCCAGATTGCATTCTTCATTTTAACTATTTTTTTGAAAAACAATGTTTCAATCAACAACAAAAATTATAACCATTATTAAATCAAATCTTTACAAAACAAGCACAAGTAAAATGTATTTTTGGTGACTTATTTACGGAAAATAATATCAAGGACCCGATCTTTTTTGCAATAAAAGATCTCAATAATGTTTGAGTCGAACCCAGTTGCGAGTCATTTGGATACGCAAAGTAAGCAATGCCCGTCAGCATGAATATAATACATTTAAATTACTCTTTCAGTTTTCGTAAACATTTTTGATCTGAAAATATAAAACAAAATTTTCATTACTGTGGTACGTGGCGTCCACATGATTTACACAGGGCTCAAATATTACTTCGCTTTTCGTAGTCCATTATTTCACATTATCTTCTGTCATCTAATAAAATACTAATATTTCAATACGTCGTTTGAATATTACAGCTTGAATTGGTTCTGTTCAGGGGCAACAATTTCTGTAGCACTAATGGCAATGAATGCAGGCGGGTAGATGAGAGAAGAACGTTTGCGAATATCGCTACCTGCGCATGCGTCAGCGAAGCTGCATATCCACGCAGTTCACCGTGACGGTAAAGATATTCGCATTATCTGCATCAGCGTTTGACTGTCTAGCAGATGCAGCATACGATCTCTGACGGGCTCTCTTCTTTCAGCCGACTCTTCTGACTCTTCTGGCGACTCTTCTTTCAGCCGCTTTTCCGGTTTCTCCCCCATTCCCTGGCCATAGAGAAATGATATACCTCCTTAGTCTATGACCAAGGCCCTCTCTACAAACAATGTAACGGGTATTTCAGTTGGTTGTATGCCCAGAAGTGGGGTGAAGATGGCGTGGCGTGGCAAGCGTCATGCTCCAACCAGATACTTTTTACCCAACACAGTTAATAAATCCTGTAAATATTGTTTCTCATTTGAAGAGCCAAGATGTTCCCCCTCCGAATTGAATGTCTGGCTCCGCCCCGCAGCTTCCGACTGTTCGGCCTAGCGGCGTCCGCGGCTCCCTGGGAGGTGGCAGCGGCGGCGGCGACGGCGGCGGCGGCGCGGCGATCGCCGGAAAGGGGCCGAGGTCATCCTCCGCAAATGTTGGCGTTGCCAAGCGCGGCGTTCGCGGAATGAGATTAAGCTTCTGGGAGCGGCGCGGCGCGGCGGAGTTTGGCCAGGGGGCCGGGTGGCATCCGGAGGAAACAACGAGCAACTAAGCCCGGCTCCCAAGGCGTCGCGCGGGGGGGCCTAGTCGCAAGCAGTTTGCCAAGTACCCGTCGACGCCGCCTGCGCGGCCGCCTGGCTAAATAGTTGGCGATCTCGTGCCGCGCGAGGATTTGAGAAAAGCCGGCGGACACGAGAAACGGAAACGAGAGGCGATAGCTCCCATCAGCGTCGATGGTTGGGGGTTCCGAACGAACACTGAGTCACGTTATGAAGTGAGTACTACAAACGCCACTGACTTGGTTCTCTTGATGTCTAGGTATTCACTGATGAAGCCAGTACTTCAAATCCCGTAACACCACTGCCTTGTTTCTCTTGATATCTAGGAATTCACTGATTGTTCAAATCAGTATATAATATGGCGAAACACACTAAAGTAAGGAAAGCGCCGTCAATTTCAATTTTCATCTTTAAAAGTAATAGTTTCCTCATGGCATCTACATGATATTAGAAATATTATTTTTAGGAATGTAAAAGCGTCCAGGGCGGTTTAGTAGACTTGTTCCTTAACCCTCATTAATCGAAATAGGACCACTAACTCTTTCTACGGTATTCGTGTACATCTGAAAGGTTGCAGGTTTTCCCAAAAAATCTATATGTAAAAGATAATAATTACCATCTATCACGTTAGTTAGTTTTACCTACACGCGTATTTATCAAAAACTGTGCAAAAAAGTAATTAATTACCATAATTGTTCTGATTTTGATACTATTGAGATCTAAAGTGTTAAAAGAATTTCTGGGAAACATAGTTCACTGACTAAGTGTTTTTCTTTGTGATATATTACTTCATTGGCGCATTCAACCGTGAACGAAATACCAGTAAAAATTCTGAAAATTTCTCTCAGGAATTTGACATTTTCTTTATATATGAGTCGCCTCTTTGTTGCATTCAGTTAGTTACATTGATAATCGGTTTAAAAATGTTTTTGAACTACTCTCCTTCCAAATGTAAAAACATTTCGACGGACGTTTGAAGGCACAAAACGACACTTTTTATTTCTCCTTAAAATTTTGTACAAAATTGTATAACATTTTGTACAAAATTTTGTGTTTTCAACGTACAAATACAAATAATAGTGCGTGTTGTAAGAAGTTCTGGAATAGGGGTAGGGGAGTAGAATACGGAAGGCAATTGATACCCATAACATATATAAGAAATTCATTTATTTCCTCATGTTCCCACTTCATAGCTAGTAAAGATTAATTTGGAGTCGAGTCCGACAAAGAACGATAACGGTGTTCAGAAGGAGATTATAGAGTCAATAATACGTATTTTGAACCTTAGACTCGAAGCAACCTTTTAAATTTGAACAATAATATCAATTATATTTTTAAGTGAATGAGATTAATTTTGAGAGGATTGTTCAAACCTTCCCTTCTTTGGACTGAGAGTATTTCTTCATGTTATATCCTCTTTACAGTGCTATCAAGTGAAACAACGCACACCATCCTCTCGAAAAAATTGCCTCAGAATGAACACTTTATTAATTGTGACTAACATGAAGTTTGAGCATGACTACTTAACATGCCAGCAACTTACCACCTGTAGTGCAAGTGGCGGTCACAACATGTAACTTTGACCGCAACCATTAATACTGACAGTCTCCACATCATTGCCCCTTGAAATAGTGAGCATGGTTGTAGTTGGCTAGCACGCAGACCAGAATCGGAATTTAATCGGTAAGGAGGCCGACACAACACAGAGGAAACCGGTGTCAGGCAAATTAATGAACACCAGTCACATGAATGAAAAGAAAACATCTCAAGATGAAAATCATGGTTGCAAATGTGTTCTCGTTTTTGTTTAAAGTTACGAACGAAAATCTTTGATCTGCCGTTTCCCAAGAATTAAAATAGATTATATAATAACGATTTTAGAATCATGTCAAAATCATAAATCCAATTAATGTTACATTAACAACATATTACGATTATATCAATGTAATGGAACACTTCCTTTACTTCTAAACATCACGCAAGCTTGTACGCTCGGTATATTTTCAAGTAACACTTCTAGTTTAAGAAAATCGAAATATCCTCTGAAATACAGAGCATATTCCTACAATCCACTCCTAGTCAATGTGTATGAGAAACGAGAGTACAATAGTAAGGTTGGAGGGAATAAAGGAGAAAATAAAATAGAGTGTGTGTATTAAGGACTTATTTCTCAATAAAATTATAATTAATTGGGAATTTATTAGATAAATATTTATTTTTTAATATTTGTCTAGCATGCTTTCGGCGCTGTGAAAGTAGTTAATGTTTTACAATATTTGATTTATTTTTTGAGAAAATATTGAATTACCTCGTTGAATTATGTTTTTACTTTATATTCAAGAACTTGAGAACATATAACTACGCAAGAGCTTATACGAAACATTAAAAAATATTAAAATTTATTCCGTATTTCTCAGAATATTTGAAATGGAACTCACGTCTTCAGTATGAGCTTTTGTTTAATTAACACTTTTACGAAAACACCCGGTTATTGTTTTCTAGCCTAGAAGCAAAAGAATGAAGAACCCCATTACGTTCCCAACTCTTTCGTAATATTTACATCATCGGTGAGCCAGAAAGTGGGTCACTTCATTAAACTCTTCACTTCCAGTGGAGTATTTTTCTGTTTTAACAGCGAGTTTTTATTTGCACAAAAGAAAATGGTAATTACCGAGCGGCGGGCGCGGGCGTAAAATCGATTAGCGAAGCCAGCCTCCTGCCATTGTCCCCTCGTCGCGCCTGGCGCCGGAGAGCGCACGCGACTTTCGACCACCTCCTGCGCCCAGCACGGTGCTCCGGAAGAGGCCATTTTCGCTTCTCAAAGTGCACTGGACCGGGGACTTTGATGGACGCGTTTCGTGATTGCCGAAATAGTTATGAACGTCATTAGGGCGACAAAAAGAAAATAGAGAACGCTGTTGAGGTTTGAACACCGAGACGATTGCCATAGGCGTGCGTACAGTCGGGGGAAAGGGGATCCGCAGTTCCCTCCCCCTGATATTTCGAAAGAAGCCTAATAGCACTACGTACTAAAAGAACATTGTATTTCCGTACAAAATTATCGATTGCTGATTTTCTTCTTTATTAAGCTGACGATACGGCGAATTTATTTAAATTTGGGGAAGAGTCATTCCAAACCATGAGGAAACACTTTAAATTGTTCAACATAAAATCAATTGCATTTATTGGTATTGTAACATGAATGTTAAAAATTCATTCTACCTGTAGTATATTTTCTAGTTAAATATGTCATGTATAAATGAAAAGTTTAATGAAAAAGGGAACCCAGAAATGTTGTCGGTCCCTACTTTCATTAGGCAGTACAGCTATGGCGATAATTTATAACCAAGTCCGTAATTTGTGACAGGCTTGTAATTCAATAATTATTGTCATTCCACTTCTTTATAAAACACCTTTTCGATAAGAATTAACTTTTCTCAGAATGGGAGTTCTCATGCGGCAGCTTTAGCTACAGCTCTTCTAGCTATTTCGATGGTTCTTAACGGACGGTACATTATTAAAATACTTAACGATAACCGGCCATTACTTTTCTCTGGCTGGTAGCGATACGTCGATATAACAGTACAGTATTAAGAAAAATAAATGTAAACACTTCGCATCTTGTAGCAGTGTAGCCAATAATCATTGTCGGATCATATGCAGCGTGTGTGTTCGAAGTGAGAAAACATTTTCAAAGTGGTCAACGAGAGTATCTTATGTTATCATTCTAATTAACACACAGATTTAAGAAAATCATTTTAAATTTTATTTATATGAGAATTATTTTATTTTATACGCGACATAAAATTCTTATCATTTAATTATTTCACTAATCAAACACTCATTGTAAAGGTTAGTTGATGTATTTCATTTAAAAGTCCTGGAGTCGTAACAAGATGAGACACTTTGTACAAAATGATGATATGAACATTTGCAAATAGCGGGAGGCTAGCTGCGGCTGGCGTGCTTCATGATCCAAGCCCTTCATTTGTACCAAGCTGACATTTGAACCATCGTTGCCTGCCTTCACCGAGAGCAAGCCATGATCGATGATCTCGGGGTTTACGCACTGAGTGGCATGACTTCTGGCAGGTGATCTCCACTGCATTGTGAGTTACGTGTACAAACAGATCACACATTGTGCATAAATTGATCTTTCAATGTGATATTTAGTTGTTATGGTAGAACGAACAATTTTGATAGTATATTATAGTACAACCAATAGAGAAGAAAAATGTAAGTACTGAATATGCATGAAATCCATTACAAAAACAACAACAACAAACGGAACAACATAAGTAAAGTAATAGCCCTAGTGTTTGATCCCTTATCGTAAGGAGTCGAGTTTCACGACACGATATCGGTGAACAAAAGTGGAAAACGAGTGGCGGGAAGGAGGACATTCTGGAAACAACAACACATTCTGGAAATTATGCATTGCCCAGGCTAAAGGATATTATATATAAATCGCGTAGGCTGAAGGCGTCGCCTCGTCACCCAACTTCGACACGCGTACCGAAGCGTCAAAATATCAAGATAAAAGGGACCGGCAAAAAGTATTTTGGCATAAAATGCGTTGGAATATACGCGATGGAGAGACTTGAGGATGTATTTGTTAATTGCGTAGACCAATGTCCAAAGCCTCGTCGTGTCGTGGAACTCGCGCAGCGAAGCGTCAGCACCACTTCAAAGTTTGAGGTTATGAATACGACGCCATTCTGCTCGAGCTGGCATGGTATTTGCGTTCGCCATATCTTCACAATAGTAGGCCGATTCAGTTTTGTTCGTTACGATAAGGAGGGATATGAGCCACCGAACATTTTAATATCTCATTTACTGATGAAGATTTGAAACATGCTAAATGTTTATTTGATTGAATGTTATATTTGCGTTACAGTTAATCAGATAAAACAAAGTTTTCTTTTATTTCGCATAACCGTTTTATTGGCCGGCTTGATTGTAACTCACAGCCCATGACCAGTCGCAGTTCTCATCTCCTCGTAGGCGATCATTGAGTCTCCCCACCTCGAGGTGTGACGAAATGATTAAACAGCACGTCATGTGGTTATTAATGAATTTGAGTTACATATATATGAAAAGCGTGGTAATAGAAGTGGGAAAATATCGTGAATGCCTTCAGCAAACCCATATTTGACCATAAAAAGCTCCATATTGATCGTCAACAATTTAAGCTGTTTCCTGAAGTTGAAAAGCCAGCAAGGTACCCACTACACGACCAGTCACCTCTTCAGTAGAGAAAGCAGCACTGGCGCTCGTACGCATCCCGAGGATGTTCTCAGGAACATAGTAGATACTTTTCGTTCCAAAGGTTCGCAAATAAAACACAACTAATAATGACTAAGCCCAGCATGTTGAGAACCTAACAACAGATCGCTCGTCGGAGCAGCCAGCCGCACGCATCGATCGGAGGTGCTGGCCGCTGCTACGAAGGTCGGCGGCCGGTGGCGTGGGACAAGTCGATGAATGGGCATGACACTGCACCCGGCGGCTGCGTGCTGCTCGTGGAGCCGGATCTGCGGGCAGTGGGCAGCACGGGGGGAGGCTCGGGCTCGGGGCGACCTTTCGGGTGGCCTCAGGCGCAAGGACCTGGGTGCGCCGACCGGCGCCAAGCGATGGTGCGACCGACTTACAGACGTGGTACAATGTTGGGAATACCTGAAAGTTCAAGCAATTTTAAAGGTTCGGAGGGGAAAAGGGCTCAGTTATAGGACGAAATTGAATCAGTCGGAACAAGATAACGTTGAGCCGCATTTCACACATCCAACAAAGATTTTAGAGCTTCCCCCAAAATTAATTTTACGATGCAAAAAACCGTAAAAAATGTACCCAAATACAGTAAGTGTATAGACATAAAAGGGAAGTAAATGTACAGACTGAGAAATGAGTAAATACAATAAGTATATAAATTTCGATTTTACTTCGGCTTACAAAAGTTACCCAAATGAGGGTTAATACTATATTGCTTCTACTCCTTCAATAATGATAGTGCACAAGTGAAAAGACAAGTACAATTGCAGAAACATATTGCTTCATATTTATTAATTACGAACCAATGAAAGATGATACGAATGGTTTCTTGGATAATAGTGGTTTTATGTCTTCCCAATGAAAATCAAATTTGGAAACTTGGAGCCCATCTTGGGATTCGAATTGACAACCTTTCTTTTCCCGAAATGTTTGCTGCTCCTATAGCAACATAGATTGACAAGCCGTATTAGGTAGTAACAACGTGATCTAAAAATTGTAAAGAAAAATCAATAAATGACTTACGTACAAACATTTTTATCACTTCGTATCGACAACTATTTTACTGAAAATTCAACACTAATTGTTTTCTTCTGTTAATTTGGAGTCATTTAGATAGGTTGATCCGACGTTTAAAAAGTTTTTTCAATGTGTTATTTGATCTTGACGGACGAACTTAAACCTCGCGATAATGTTTTGTTTTTACATAGAATACATTTTGTGCTCTATATCTTCTACTGAATGTACACCTTGACTATATAAAGAACAAAGTATTCAATGTACTTATCCAAGAGAATGAACATTTACATTACATCAGTTACAGCCTTCTTTGATGTAATGCCAATGGTTGAAAATTACATTAATAATAATATAAAAGTAAATATTTATGGACACAGTTGGACTTGACAATATTTACAGCAATTATTTTATATTTCTTTGACGTCGGTATCGAATCAAACACGAGAAAGTGTTGAGGATATGCCAAGCTTACACGTTTGTGGGGATCGTTTCATTTGCTACATAATCCTTACAGTATAGACTTGAAAAATTATTCAGTTTCACCATTTGAGATATAATCTTAAATTACATCATGGACGACGTGGCTGTTATTGCTTTCATAAAACGAAGAGAACAGCTGTCAAGTTGCTTTCATGATGAACCTTGAGCATCGACAAAGTCACGTGCGAGAATCAGGAATGTTAACAAGATGAGAAGATAGTTCTTGGAGGATCGTGCAGTATAATTAATGCTCACTCTTTAAAAAGGCACTCGCTTTATTTTTTGAGCTGCAGACCCAACCTGGCGCCTTTCTTTTTGTTTGAGATCCAGTACCCTTGGTGTTGCAAAATTCTCTTTATCATTTGGGGACCTTTTAAAATTGTTTATAGATGTACGAGGGAGAGTTGTAAAAGTTAGAAATGAATGTGATTTTTCAAATATCATCAGGGATGTGAACTCAATTACAGATTATTGTGACTCAAAAGTATGAACAATATTTCCGATATTTACTACATAATTTATCGAAAACGAATAGACAGTGTAATTTACTTAAAATAAAGGATGTTCCTACAGATGCGAGGATTTTAAATGTACTTTATGTTAAACCACTGACCATTCAGAGCATGCGAAAGGCGGGTCGCTCTGCATGGTAATAACTTCATTACAAGAGAGATCGACAAGAGACACCTCCTTGAACCAGTATAGCTCCAGCCTGCAAGTTCCACTTGATCTGAAATTCAATACAAATCGGTCTTCACAGGTGTAAACGTCCAACAAAACGACCATAACACATTAGGGCAATCTTTGGGAGTAGGTTATTTTCTCTTCGTTACATAAACACATTTTCTGCTGTGTCCTATTGCTGCAGGGGTGACGTTCTTAAACAAGTTTCTTCCTTGGAGTCAATAGGAACACATGCAGATAAGCAGAAGAAGACTTTTCAAACGCAAGTGGCTATGGAATTTATGAGCAGAACCGCGTTTTCTACGATGTCATGGTTATTTTCTTTACACATGAAACGCAACGATCATTTTATTTACGCATGTTGTTCTTCAGAAAGGCCTGATACACAATCCTTATAAGTGTGCAGGAAATTCACTTGAACGAAAAGCAAGACCATTAGATCGCTGAAATTCAGTTTTGAAAAACGTCAAAGACAAACAATGCAGACATTTTCCAAAAAAGTATAACTCACTAGTATTCCACTGTTTATCAGGTCAATAAAACTAGCAGACCCATAATAACGAATTTATTTGAAAATCTAGAATTTTTTCCAGGCAATTTTTTCTATCTGATTAGTTTATCAGAAAACTTTACATCTCGCGCATTTTTTGCTCTCACATTGTTTCCGAATTTTAATGTTTTCCTCTTTCGTCACCTTTAATGTAATATTGCTTACTAAAATATTAGATATTGTAATACTCAAATACTAAAATTACACCATTTAGATATTACCTTTGTCAGGAAACTCATACAGTTACGGGAAAATTAACTTAAATGTGATTGAGGCTTTTATCATAGGAAGAGAAATGAGGGAGATAATTGCAGTGATTCCAGAATACCTTGAAACAGGGGTAAGCCAAAATTCAAAAAATACAAAATCGTTTGGAACTCTAACAAGAAAAATAATAAAATGATGGAAGTAAACAAGAAAGCTAATTGAATTCGACAGATTTTAAGAAGGGATTGTATTCAGGAATACATTTTAGAAGGGTAGAGAGCTGTGAGAAGAAGTAGAGAGTTTCGAAAGCTGATAAATGGGATACGAATATGAATAAGCCGAAAAGAGACGCAGAGATTAACAAAAATGCTCAAGTCAGGCCTCTACAAATCAAACAGATCTATTGAAATCAATTCAAAGACATTAACAATGCGAGAATGATGTGTAAGTCAAGAGGAACAGCGTATTAGTAAGAGTAAGTCCCCTAATAATTATTTAAATTGGCACTATCGGTAATATCATTAATCGTAAAAGAAATGAACCCCAGAGAAATGTCACTATACTTCGATTTAAAAAACAAACAAAAAACGTATGGTTCATGGTTGCAAAACATGTTTCCTCCATAATACATTTTTTCCAACCTTTTTCATTGCAAATTCGATTTTTAAAACAATTAAAAAAATATAAATGGATGTAACTCTCACTAACAACGCGAACAATGGTGGCACGGAAAGAAACATCCCTTTCCGCTGGCTTTCACTGCCGCGGCCGCGCCCTGAGAGCTGCCGCCGGTGCTGCTGCGGCGCCGGCGTCGGCGGCCGCGGTCCCGCGGGAGGAGCGAGCGGCCGGCGCGACGGACCGGCTGCCGACCCACCCACCTTCGCCTTCGCCTTTCTGGTTCGACTTGCAACACTGGAGCCCCACGGGCCATCCATGGGACATGGGTTCGACTTGCGCAGCCCGCTCGGCGACCTTAGGCGGAGGCAGGGACGGCGCGACGCACTTCCACGAGGAACGGCCTTGCTCATCCACGGAATTACAAATAGGCTGCCCTAACAAATAATGGAACGAAACAAAACAGTTGTACTCCTATGGATTTATAATTATGTCTGTTCATGCATTTAAAAAGCATAACACAATAAATAATGTGCTTAATTTCATACTTGTAGGTTGATACATTTACGATATTTTAAATAAGATTATAAAAGAAACAAATTCAATCAAAATACTGAAATAATGAAATAACAAATTTTAGAGTACAATTAGATAATAAAGCATAAAACAAATCGATACTGCATCGAATCTCGATAATGTCTTCAGTAATAATGGATGTGAACCTAGAGACTAAAATCATTGACAACAACCAATTGTGTGGTCAGGGAATGTGAATAAATTGTTTGGGGAAGTATCTTGTCCGAAAACCTGTTTACAATCACGTACTAGTTACTAAGTAAAGTAGGGAAGGATATAAAATGCTGCAAAAAATGCATGCCGAAATCTTTACGATAAAATGCGTTTTGATAGGCCCCATATAACTAAAAAATGTTTTTACGAAATGGCTTCTTTCTAGATCCGTGTAACGCCTCACCCGTTCATAGGACAATCCAAACATGAATATTCCCTTATCCGACAGGCGAAAATACAGCCTCTACAAATTTGAAAAGTAACTTTATTATTTTGGGGGAAACTATACAAAAAACACCCGTTTTCAAAAAATTCTTAAAAAATGGCACCAACTTTAAAAAACTGTGCTCAACAGAGGAAAAGAGCTCTTAAAATAAATATAGTAAGTGCCCATTTTTCATCAAAACTATGAAATGTTGACAAAATTACAATTGTTCAAACTTTTTCTCAACCATATACATTAGCAAAAATAGATTTTTTACATAATCATAAAACAATGTATTAATCAATATTATATCTGAAAATTATTTCATGTACAGTTTTCTCAAAATATTAGAACTGACGAGAAATTTAGAATCAACTCGTGACAATTTTACATAAATTCATAAAATATATTTTTTTGTTCCAAATTTATTCTGCAAACGTTATGTACAGATAGAACACAATGCATTAAGTAACATGACATAAATGTCATCTGACATCTGTAGCTAGTCAGTATTAACGAAAGTATGAGAGAAAAATATCAACATTTACAAATAAGTAAAGTTCCACTCTCAATGTTTATTGAAGTACTCAATTATTACCTGGAAAAATATAGCACCTCAAACGATATATTCCTTCTGTTTATGGTATTTTTTAACCCGAGCATCAAAATAAGATAGTTAGCTCGGGCGTTTATTCTCGGCAACATATTTTTGCACGAGATGCGTCTGCCACATCCTTAAAAGGTAGTTGCACGAAACCACATATCATCTTGGCACAAAACCGACTCTTTTACGGCGTGAAGATGGTGGCGTGGCCTTGCTACGCGGCCGACGCAAAACGACGAAGACCGACCCACGCGGAGGCGCTTGTAATTCACCAGCTATCCACATGCTAGACTTGTTTGAGCACATGACAGACCGACCAACTCCCACATATATCATCCTACGAGCGTACACACACAGGCGCGCAGCTAACAATGTTACTGGGAGTCTGCTTGTAGGCGCTTCGAACAATAGTCATGTGCTAAAATGAGTTCGCGAACAATTGGTCGTAAGTCACGGGAATGGCATTAGCAACCTTGTCCAATTCATTGCGCTGTCGGAGGCAGCCGCAAAAGACACAAGGAATGTGTCATTAACGGAGTACGGAAAAATACATTGAAAGGCAGTAAAGGTGCGTAAACGCTCAGTTCCGAAATTATCATCTGGATTATAATTAGGGAAAAAAAGAAAAAAAGGGTTCGTCAATGAGTCAAACTTGTCACGACAATTCCAAGTCTTCCGATATATTCAGTAGCACTTTTTATTTGCTTCACTTCAGTCCTTTAAAATGGATCAATGAATATGAAAATTCCTTCATGACGTTTTCTGATCTCTGTCATCATAAAATAAGTTACCATTATCAGCTTCAATATCATATTAACTTGATGACGACTTCAAGTTACAAAATACAATTATTCTATGAGTATCTATCTTGGCATTTAATTAAAAGTCTTCTTTGAAAAAGCTAGAATTTCAAACATTACTTAGTTAAAGCAGTTTCATTTCGTACTTTTGGATGAAGATATTTGGAGTTATATTAATTGCAAAATAAAACGAAATGATAAATGCTTCGAAAATATATTAACTTTTTCTTTTTATAGGTCGCCACTTTGTACAGAGGTCAGGAAAACAGAGGTCAGGAAACAACAGGAAAAACATTAAAAACTACTCATTTTCCTTGATGACTTCAGGTCAATTCATAATTTCCGCTCAATTACATTCTAATTTAGGAAATAATTTGACCACGAAAGTTGCACTCTCGGTCGTAATTCATCAAGAATATGAACCCCGACACAATTAACGAGTCACACAATCGGTGCACCAGATCGCAGCAGCGACCTCCAGTAGGCTGAGATGCGAGGTGAACGAGGGACAAGATAGAAAATGACGGCGTTATTCAATCATGAAAGCTAACCAGCATCATTATTTTTAATTCTACTTTCAAGTTCAAATTGTTTCGCAAACGAAACTAATTTAATGCGTTCGCGAATTCCAGAAATCCTTTTTAAACATACATAAATATACCCAGAATTACGTGTAAATCTATACTCGTGAACGGTTTGGTAAAGGACATAAGTTAACGATAGGAAACGTCTGGTAACTCTCATGATTCCCTAACAATGTCACGACAATCAGTTGAAACGACACCGCTTTCTTAGATTAATGGGATTCATTTAAAACGTAATATAATTTATTAGTGCAGATACACCATACACTCTCAAATCATATGCTTATGACTACCTCAACCTTCACAGACCGTAAACGTAGAGATAAGTAAGTTATGAATTGCTATAAAAGACTTGAAACTTTCTGACCATCAAAACGCATACATCAAAATCCTGAGCGCAATTGAGAAAATAACGAATTCGAATCGCAAATCAATCGCAGGACTACTCTAATTCTACGCATGGAGAAAAGCAGCAGCCTGACTGCAGCCCCAATTAGTGAGTAAGGCCATCGGTGCACCGGTTCGCTCCGGCGCGGCGCTGCACGGGGCGCGGAGGAGCCGAGGCGGGCGTGCGGCCGTGCGTCGCACCCTCGCGGGGCGGGCGACCCCGCGCGCGAGGTGAGCCGCCACCCCGGCGGGGGGCGTGGCGGAGCGGGAATGCGGGTCACGGCGACCGACAGATGATCCGGCGCGGAATGCCGCTCCGCTCCGCCACGCCACTCCGTGCCACGCCGGGCCGCCGCCGCCGCCGCGCGGAGGCCAGCTCGCCGCCCGCGCCTCTGACGCCAGCGACGACGCGCCGCGGGGGCCACGACGTGGGCGCAGCGACCACAGCGCCCGCTATTGTGTCCGGGAGGAGGTGTCCTCTAAACGTTGCACTAAGGATTGCCCGAGCTGCAATCGATCTGTAAGACGTGTATCACACGAGCGTTTCGTTGACGCGCGCACTGGGAGAGGTGGCGCAGGGCATCAACTAATGTCATTGTGCCTCTGACCGCGACATTCTGGGGTTCGAGGCTCGTGGGTGGCAGGATTTTCGTCACTAGGCATATTGCTAGGTTGAGATCTGTCGCCGTCCGAAGGAAAATTCTACTGGCAGGCTGCTCTGATCGGTGGTTTCCCGTGGTTTCTCCAATGTGTGCAATCTTTGCTTCCTTGAGCTATCCGCACCCTTAACTTACACACGCTGACATGCAATGCACTAAAACGCACGCCGGAAGACCGATCGGGAGCTTGTCCCGGTTGGGGCGGTGCCCCGTTGGGGAGAGATGCCTGGTTGGGGAAACCCGGCTAGCCAATGGTAGGTCGGCGTCGGATCTCGCCATCCAGCGGGGGAAAATTACCGAGAAGAAAATAAGCACTACACTTAGACGACTATTGACCTTAACAGTTGACAATGTGATTCGACGACGCGCGTTACTTATGGCGCTTCGACGATACGCTTGTGTGCAAAGGCCCTAAGTTGGAGAAACTACCCGTGTTCCACTCCAGGGGACTCGTGTCCTCTTTCGTGCGGATCACCAGTGTCACACACTGCGAGTGGACCCGCTCAGCTCCAGACCAATTCGTCCGAGCGAATGCACGCTATTCAGTGGGGACCCGCACACCACTCTGCTTAGAGCAGATCCGGAGCGACCGGCGTCGGCTCCACTCCGCTCCCACCACCATTCGATTTACAATTTCCTGGAAAGCGCACCCGAAGTCTCACAGAAACAGCCGGAGTGTCACGAAACGTTCGAGAGCCTTCATATATCTAGAAAAAATGTTAAAATAGTAGCGGATGCCAAATAATACTATTACAAGATGTTCTTGAATCCAAAACAAAAATGTGACTATACACATAATTTTCCTGAATAGAGTACATTTAAGAATAAGCCTACCAAGGAAATATAATCAACTTATGTTACAGCCGAACGCTGCTCTGCACATATTGCATACATCACGATTGTTATCTTCTGTCTTCAATTCAGAATGTCAAACAGTTCATGAACATTTGTTTAAGCTTTACGACGTAGCTGTTCCTCACATTAGAATCCAATAGGGAGAATCCTGTTTTCGCTGGTTGATTTGAGCACCTGGGAACGGATTCTGTCGCAATGTGCTATAAGACAACGATCCACCATGTTGACGACACGAATATCGCAGGTTCAGTCCCAAGCAGTTGCTAAAATCTTGCGTGAAATATTGAACATTATTGCCCAGTCAGGATCGAGTTCATGGATCGACTACTCTGATCGATGGATTAAGTGGTGTCCCCGGTCACTTCCAGGCGAATGCCGGAGGAACACACTAAACAACGGGCCACAGATGGCACAGGATTATCGCTCTCAGACCATTTACTCCAGTTCGAACTGGGATGCCATAAGGTTCTATGTACGTACATTGGCCTCAACCCCCCCCACCCTGACGGAGAAAAGCTACCGTAATACCAGAGAATAGAATATGGTTGATAGTACGGACAACACGTATTAATCGTGTGAAATACGCAGCAATATTAATGGAAACAGTAAACTATCTATTAATTCAATAAATATTTACTATCAAGCTAAAAGATTTTTAAATGTTATAAACAAATAAATTAGAAAGGTGGTAAATAATTTGGCTTAATCATTATACGCTTTAAATTTTGCCCTGACATGTGCTTTCATTCCGAAGACATTTCTACACTAAATTTTTTATTTTTTATTTTCAGTACTGTCAATTTACATTCTGTTCACTTGGAACAATTATTAAATGTTATACAATACACAATTTAACTATTAACTACATCTAAATGGTAAATCTAATTATATATATATATATATATATATATATATATATATATATTTCACGTTTCAGACTGTACACGTATTCACGTTAATCCAATATATTCACTGAATGTATGGTAGCTGAGTCGCGTCTGATGCCTCTTACTTCGCTCGCCAAGTCTCTGTCATAGTTGAGATGTTCAAATCTTTGTACAAATTATTGTTGGTTACAAACCAAGGCGCGTTGCATTAATATCTCAATGTTTTTGTTTCGAATCTTCTCAGGATCTCCAGGTTTGACGTGCTGGCTGTACCCCATATTTCTATGCCGTAAGTTCATGTTGGCTTTGTACAGTAATATTTTGTTGTGCAAGGAGAGCTTAGATCTTGGATTAAGTAGCCATGATAATGTGTTTACTTTTATTTGTGATTCTTTCCTCTTTTTTATGATATGGGGTTTCCAGTTTAAGTGACTTTCTAGATGTCACCCGAGATACTCACAAGTTACTGATAGTTCTGAGGAGTTTAGTTTCATTTTTGGATACTGTTTCTTTCGAAAAGAAAAAGTAATATGTTATTTTACTGCGATTATAGTTACTCTCCATTGATTCATCCAGCTCAGCGAATGTGGCCATCAAAGAGCGTTCTGTTGTTAGTAGGTCAGAATTATATATTACATACTGTGTTGGTCCAAGAATACTTCCTTGAGGGACACCTGCGCTCATTGGTTTAAATTCAATGAGAAAAAACATTGGTATTTGGAAAACTCGACTGGATAGGTATGATTAAAAAAAGAGATAGAATAAGCGTGGGAGTAACTTTTTGATTTCGAATTACAGACCTTCGTGACAGAATCTGTCAATTACTTGTTGTAGTCCAAGAAAGCAGCAGAACAATATTTATTTTCTTTGAGGCTTTGAGATATTTTGTCTATTACTATTCGGTGTGTGTGTGATCTATCGTTGAATGACCCCCTTCCATATTAAAACTCTGGTATTATATTATTTATTCTTGGCTTAAGCCGTTGTAAAAGTAGTTTTTCAAAGACCATCGGAGACCAAAGGACTTCGTGCCCATGTGTTGTTCTAGTTTCTAATAAGCGAGTTGTGTTAGGGCCGATTCACTTTTTCGTTGCTTTCCATAGCGAGCTGTTGGTGACAAGAATTTTACGTAAATGGAAAATCTGATATTTTAGTACTCTTTTAGTTTTCTTTTTAGCTGTTGAACTGATGCGTTAAGTTTCTTTTTGTCTTCAGGTTGTTGGGTGTACATATATATTTTACGGAGACATCATTTTTCTCTTTTTTGCCTAATTTCGGTGGGATACGGTGAGTTCTTGATTACGTGAATTTTTGGTGTTGCTCACCTTACCGCGGCGTCTATTTCTTTGCTTTATTTTAGGGGCATGTTTGTGCTTAACGGAGTTGTTAACGTACATTCGAAAGTTATCTCAATTGGTAAACTTGCTACACAGTTTAGACGGTGATCTGCGTTCAACAACGTAGGAACAGATAATCATCTTAACTGGCGTGTGATCGGAGATTAACTAGTAATTGATTTTAATCTCAATGATATCAGGTGTTACTCCTTTTGCTAAGAAAAAATCTAGAACATCAGGTATTTTGATTGTATTAGTGGGTCAGTACAAAGGTTCTCCTGAACGCTAAAAATGAAGACATTTTTATCTTACATTCCCAAAAAATTAATATATCAATACAGAGATTTGAAATGCTTTTTGGCTTTATGGTTTATCAACCCATCAGAAGAGTGTCGTTCGCAGATAAAGCTTATTAAAGACAATCGAACCCTTTAATACATGAAATTGTATTGAAACAACAGAACACGATAAAAAGTATCTGAATTTGTGTTATTTAACATTCACGCAATTCGTGGAAATTAGAACGAAGTATCAGAAGAGATTTCCGGTATAGTGAAGCCTGCTTTGTTGCTTGAACAAGTGGCAATGGAAACAGTTGTTTACACCAGATAATTTGAGTTGCATCATAATTCCCTTGATTTGCAATCCTGGAGATAAAAAACCAGAGTATTTATTTTCGCTTCAGGGTTAATAACACAGATATTTACATGTCTGGGCAATGTAGAAGTATTTATCTGCATTTTGTTTTTCAGTTGATATGAAGCAAAAGTTATCATGCAGGAAACTGACGCCGGTATCGTTATTGCTGAAAAACAAACAAACTGCAACACTTAACAAACGTTCATACTCAGAAGAGCATTCAAACAATTCCCATTCGCTCGTGTCATGCCCATTATGGAACTTACCGTTTCTGAACACACCAACATTGACAAACAGATTTTTCTTGTACTTACGCACTGGTACATCGTTCGGAGAAAAAGTATCAGGTTACTTACCTGTAAAAAAAGAAATAAATTTAATAACACGAATTCATATATATGCAAATTGACATGGTGATATAGCAATATCTAAATCAAATATGTTAAAAATACTCTGAAAAATTGCTTTATTTGGTTCATTTTAGAGGAACTAATACTTTTTGTGTTTTCGTAAATATGGTAAGAGTGTTTTAGTGTCGTAGGTTAAAATTGCGGTGATCTCAGGGGATTGTTTAGGTTTTATATATTATGGGTGTTTATACAAAGCACTGATGAAGTCCGCAAATCACCAGACAAAACGTATGTTCGTGCTTTAAGTCCCTTTGTTGGTGGTATTGTTGTTGTTGTTGTTGTTGTTGTTGTTGTTGTTGTGGTTGTTGTTATTGTGTGGTTGTTGTGGTGTGTTGTTGTTATTTGACTTACAGGAAGCAAGTATAAATGTCAAATATTTTTCATTGAATATAAAATAGAAAATCGTAATTATAGAGACTCTCGTAGCAACTACAATAACATGCGAAATAAAACAATTTCATTCTAATTCTAGCCAAGCTTGCAGTTTGTACGTACTAATTATTAATCCGAGAGATAATTATTAATACAAGACATAAAAAATAAGGTAAGTGAACCTATACATTATAGGCCGACCTCGTGTAACAAATGAATATTATGCAATATTTTTAAAGACTCATTGGAATCTAAGGAAATTAAATTTAATTAAAAGAATTGATATTCATGAACAATGGTCATTTAACACTGCCGACGTGGTCTACGGACAGCCTGAATGTAATTATGTAATTGTTGAACAATTTGTGCAAAAATGGTTCGAGTTTGATCTTAAATCTGGAACTGGAGAAAAAATGATTTGGAAATAAGTAAATAAAAGAAGCCGAACAACATATTTTGCCCAATTCAATGGAAATAATATATATTTCCCGTTTACTAATACAAAGTGCACAACTTGCAGCGAAGTCGCGGAATAAGATAATGTTAAAAGAATTTCCCACTTTAAGTGTAACTTCCGAGCGATAAATATGCAACTTGCTACACAGTATATATTTGATTTTGAATAAATAATTTTAATCTCCTAGGTCCTACCATTTCTTCAGAAATTAATTTTAAATTGATTTTGGTAATTTCTTTTCGACCACTTTGCTGCTATGTACCTCCAATATATTAATAAATGAGAAATTTATATTAGTTCCATTGAATAGGACAAAAACTGTTGTAGAAGTAGGCTCAGTATAATTTGTTTAGCAACATCGGAGATAGAAATATTAGTTCGAAAAGTAGCGAAAACCCAATAGTCGATCACAACGACGCGGCACGACATCAAGAAAAAACGTCACTTCAAAAATATTTCATTTACAAAACTACAACTTCACAAAGTTTTCTTTAAGACATGTGAAACTTGGAATGCAAATTTTTGCCAAAATCCAAGATAGTTGCGCGAAGCACTTTTCCAAAGTTGTCTTGAAATGTACCTATTTGGATTTTCAGAAGATATGATCACTTCAAGTGTTGAAAATATGCACTTTAACTCACGATTCAACTTATCAAAACTTGTTTAAGGACATTTCTTAAAAAAATACTTTACTACTTTTCATTTAAAACCTAAAACAGAAAGATCAGATCAGATTTCCGTAAATAATTGCGTCTACATTGTGTTATCATCCGCCAAATTTATTGGAATCTCAAGATAACCCTGACCACATCATTTATTGGCACTATGCCCTTGACATGTAGTAAGTGATCATAATTAAGAATAAGAATATAAACCGCATTCACTAACCCGTACGCTACTACGGCGTGCTGCCAAAGGCGAATTTATGCAGGTCGAAGGGTCGAGAACTATGGGTATGTGTCAAACTGACTATTGCATACAGAATGCCCTTCGCATGTGAAGAGATCACGTATTATTATCACACAAGGTATAATACAGGAATACTTCCAAGAAATAGTAATTGATGTACAATCCTTGCCAAGAAATTAGAGATTCTTAGAAAATTGATTCTATGAACTCATCAATGGCACAAAACAATGGTAAATTACAGAGGCGGTACTCACGGAAGTGAAATCACAATCAATGTTTTATTACTGCATCCAATACGCCAGGAACAGTCAGACCCAAAAATACAATAATCTCACGTCTTACAGAATGAACTACCTTCCTGGCGCGGTGTTTCGCATGTAAAAAGAATGCTCGTTCTTTGATAGCCACCGTACTAATGCCGTATCATGTTGCGTGAGAACGGAGCCTGTAGCTGGGAGGGCCGAGAGTTGGCGAGACGCGTGTGAAATATCGCCGAGGATGAAGCTGCGCCCCTTGGAGCAGCGAGAGAAGAGCGGATCAGCGTCGCAGGGGGCGTTGGCGGCCGTCTCAGTAACGCCCGCTTTGTGAGGAGGCGACGGCGCGCGAGGGGAAAGAAGACAGCGGGCGGCGGCAGCCGGGTCATTAGCATCAACCTGCCTCGCTTTACGCTAATCGCCCTCGCGCAATGAATGCGCGAGAGAGGCTGAGTGGGGCCTCCAGCAGTATCCCGGTTCCCCGCCCAGCACCCCGCTATCCGAGGTCCACACCTCGCGCCTGCGTTTTACGCCTCACAGACCTCCCCGCACTCCTCCCTTCCGCCTCTCATTCCCCTTCTCCGCGCCGCGCCGTTCCCTCTTTGCCCCGGCCTATTTCCTCCTCGCCACGAGTTCCTCTTCTTCGCCCGCCCTCTCTCTTCTTCGTCAAGCCCTCGTTCCTCCGCGCCCCGCCCCCTTTCCTCCTCGCCCCGTTCTGTTCCCTCTTCGTCCAACCATCACTCTTCTTCGTTTCGCCCTCTTTCCTCCTCACCATGTCCTTTTTCCTCTTCTCTTCGCCTCTGTCCTCTTCGTCCCGCCCTCTTTCCTCTTCGTCCCATCCTCTTTCCTCCTCGTCTCCCCTCCTTCTTCTTCGTCTCCCCTCTTCTCTCTTTGCCTCGCCCTCTTTCCTCTTCGCCTCGCGCTCCTCTTCGCCCCGCGCTCGTTCTCTTCGCCCCGCTCTCTTTTTTCTTCCCACACTGTCTTTCCTCTTCGCCCTTCCCTCTTTCCTCTTCACCCCGCCCTCTTTCCTCTTCACTCTGCCCTCTTTCCTCTTCACCCCGCCCTCTTTCTTCTTCACCCCGACCTCTTTCCTCTTCACCCCGCCCTCTTTCCTCTTCACCCCGCCCTCTTTCCTCTTCACCCCGCCCTCTTTCCTCTTCACCCCGTACCCTTCTCCTCTTAATCACGTCGTCTTTCCTCTTTGTCACTCGCCTGTCATACACGCCGCGCGCTCCTCACAGCTTTCCGCACTCGCCCGTCAGTCTCTGTTCCTCTCTCCATACTTGTCGCTTATCCGCCCATGCAGTTGACTCAGACAGCAGGACTTCCCCGTCTTGGGGCAAGAGACCGAAGTGTTGTGTTCTGTAGGGCATTACTCCTATTTAACATAATTGTATGGCGTCCCGTACGAGCTGTGTGTACTAAGCGTGTGAAATGAATAGCGGAGACGACAAGCGTATTGGCTGGCCGGACGTATGTCTTTGTAAGTTAACCGATGTTGTCGGTTCTGCTGGAGTTGTTGGAGCATAAACACGCGGGGAAAGAGAGTTCCACGAGAAACTTAGCTTCAAGCCATTTTTCCTTTCACAAAATTCTTTGGGAATCTTTGGGACTTCAATTTATTCCGACAAAGGACGGACACGAGACCCCTAAGCCACAGAAGGGGGTAACACATTTCCAGTTTTTAATGCGTAGATGATATGATAACGTAGCTTTGATTTCAAGGGAAATGTAACTGTAACTGTGGTTTCCTTTAGAATGCAATATCGATATTAATGTAATTTGTAAGCACAATGATTTTTAAGTGTGTTTTACACACGGATGATATAAATAAAACAATAGGGTGCGAATTGGCAGATTTCTTCAGAGGAGGGACTTCTAAATTCAAGGAGCGGATTAACCGAAGAATTGAGTGAGATTAAGAACATCTTACACAAAAGTCTCAATGAATCCGAAAAATTCTTTCGACAGTGTTTTCTTTTCTCATTTTTTATCATTTATATCTCTTGACTTAAATATTTTAAAGGGTGGAAATCACAAACGAGGTACCTAAAGTGGATTAATTGTAGTATTGTCTAGGAAAATTAATTCTTTTCTGGCAGAGGACTTCAAACCCTCTAGGGGAGAACGATTTCTAACATCCTCCGTCAATTCGTAATCGGGGGAACAAAAATTCTTCCCCTTAAACAGGAATTGCTCACGAAGGACAATATTCTTAAATCACACACCTTAAATGCTTAGGGCATTTTTTGCGCGTGAAAGCGGTTTCGCAGGGCTGAATCCATGTGAAAGTGGCTGAACACAACTCGCTCGCCTCGCGTTGAGGAAGGTCGTATTTGAAGAGCTGGATCGATCATCGACAAATGACCTTTTCCTTTACGCCAGACAGGTTTCGTGACGTAATTGCAGGAACTGTCAGGCAGCGAAACTTAAAGTGACACTCAAACTCTTAACGAGTTAAATGAAAAGTGATGGAGCCAGACCCGATGACCGGGGTAGCTGAAGAACGCATTAGCGCATTTGAAGGGGACATAGCTTTCCACCCTGTGATTAACGTTGTTTGCTTTTTGCCTTTGAATCAGTTTGTCTGGCGCGTATGTCACAATCATCTATTTATTAGGAAGTTTTGAGTGCTCGTAGCCTCAGAACTGTGTGTGGGTGTGTAGTGTTCTACTATTACTGCAGCATTATATTTAAAATATAAGGAATGGGAAAGATATGCTTAAGAGACAAATACGGAGAATTTCTTTAATTACATGCAGTTCGTAAATTGTAAAAAGGTATAAAGGGGTTACCTTATGGTTCAATGTTTGGTAAAGTGAAATTTATTTGGAGAACACCGTGTTTGTTTTTCATGGTAATATTTTTTTACAATATTAAGAAATACACGAAGGGATTAGGTAATTATCTAATGAGAGGTTACTGAAACATTTGCTGATGAAAAATGTGGCCAATTTCACAATATTCATTAAGAATTTATTGGCATAAAAAATTGAACGCTGGATTCTTAACTTGAGTTTTATGACTGAGAAAACAAACGTAAAGGATACTTCCGGAGAATAAGGTACAAAGTTACCCTGAACCAAATTACACATAGATAGTTGAACTAGTGTGCCTCTAACATAAAAATACGATTTTTGAAAGCTTTCTTAGCCTCCCTCTTATCACTCCCACACATCTACTGTCAAAAACGTGATTTTTAATTCTATTTTCGGCAACTTAACATTATCTTTCCCAAAGGAAAAAAAGAAAATTTATACTTTCAGAAAAAAAAACATTTAAAAATATTTTCTTGGCACCAAATTCAAACAAAAAACATATTTTGAAAAAAGGATCAAAAATAAATTTTACTGTATCTTACAAATATTGAAGAGGCACGAAAAAATCCCAAACCTTCCTATCTCAACACCCATTGTGAATTATTTTAATATATTTTCGATTGCTGGGCTGTAGTTAAAAAATAAAAAAGAACTATTTTAACACTTTTCTGCATTTAAATCACGTTTTGACTTTAAATACATTTTGAAACTGACTGCAACAGTTCTACACATTTATTTTAGTGTTTATTATACATTTGTTTACATTTGGGTAGCTGTCAATCATTTTTTTACCATGGAATTTAATCTCAACATATCGTATTTTAAGAGCTTTAAGAGAACTGCTTTACTTTGCATATTTTACTATTACTACACTGTCACACATAAAATATAAAAAATAAGGCATTTCTAGTTGTTTCATACCAGGGGAAAAGTTGCCTTTTCCTTTACCTGAGTATCTACTTTTGCGTACTTGAGAATCTGGACACGTGCGAAAACGTCGTAAATTATAACTGTTTAAAAACTGAAAATTTATTTAAAGTAGAACGCAACTGCAAAACTGTGTTACAGCATTATAGGCCCTGTACTGTGCGATGAGAAAAATCTGAAAAAAATTCACAACACCAGATGTTTTGAGAGAATTTCGACTTGCATTCAGTCAATATTGAGTGAACTATACAATGATAATTTCCTTACTGAAGAAGAGCAAATAACGTTTATTTTTGCAAGTAAAATCAGTGTAGTCAGTGTAATGAAGTTATGCAGCATTGTTTAAATAATTATTGTCAATGACGTTGAAAGACTGTGGTACCATGATAATGCCTGAATGTCTTGGGAAGAATTAAAATGAAAATTAAAAGATAGTAGTTCATTACCAGAAATTTATTTTCAGCTAAAGAGGAAGGGACAAGAACACACATTAGGTACACACACCACAAAAAGGTGCTATCTTCTCAATGCAAGAATGACGTACAACTATCCATTAAAAATATTTTTAGCCCTAAACAATTTAAACTAGCTGAGAATAATTTTGGTGAATGCGGCAAGTGAGGGTTAAGGTTGGTAAAAAAAACGCAAGGGTAATGCGAATACGTATTGTTTTTGTAATTTGTTTCTTTAGTTAGAAGTGAGGAGATTGTAGAATTGAAGGGGTTTTGTAATAAAACGTAAGAGTACATTGTGTGATGTGAGTAGTGATGGAGGTTATACCAAGCTCGTGGTTGTAGACCAGGGTGCTTTGATGATGGTCCTAATGAAATGATTTTGGAAGGTTCGAAATCTTTGGGTCAGAGATTAGACTGCTTATACCCAAAGAGGTGAGAATCGGTTTGGATATGGAGAGAAGAAGAGCGACGTAAAATTAGGGAAAGTTGGTGAGTTCACGTCGGTCGGGCAAGTCTATGATAGACGCGGATCGGATCGGATCGGATGGTGAGGTTGCCAGGAAAGGCGGCGATCAAAGAGGACTCCGAAGTGTTGGATTGGGACGGATGGAAAGTTGTATGCTAACGGAGGATGTAAAGGGAAGGTGGGTTGAATAGGGAGAAGAGTTTCTCGTGTCATTTTACAGGGTTGCATTTGATTTGCTACATGGCGGCTTAATCAGAGATTTAATCTTTTTCTTTCAACATGAAGAGTTCCATCATCCAGTTAGTTGAGTAATAGAGAAGTTCATCAACAAAGTCATATTTAGAACAATGTTTAATTTTTTTAAACCAAACAAAAAATTATGTATTCATGTTGTTTAGAATAACCCATTCCATTGACGTTCTCTCTCCAATGGCGCTGGAAGCCAAGTCCGGCTTTGTCCTGACAGGCGCGTACTCGCAGAAATTATAACAATCGAAATCGTTCTATATCATGAGGAGTGGATCGTCTGAGGTTGGGGAATTATCTCATTATCCGGTTCAAAAGATTAAAACGGGAATAAGACGGAGAAAGATGGTTTGCGAACGATACTTGACCCGTTGTTAAATAGATTGTCCCTGCATCCGTCTGAATATGAACGTAGGAAACCAGGAATAACCACCCTTTAGAGTTCGCATCAGAGTAATCAGTCGTTAGAATTCCCATCCAGATATTGACATCCGCCACAGCTATTTACCTAGTGTCGAAAGCTCGCCTCTGTTAGCACTCGGAAATATGGCTTCCTGGTCTACAAAGCTCCAGTTGCGGATTCACCACTCTAAAGGCTGACACACTATTTGAGTAATATTAACTTATTATTTAACTAGTGGTGGTATAGAACAGCAGAGACTACCTTGTAGTAGTTAGTTTTCCAATGTTTTTGATCAGGGCTAGCATTTCGGTTTTGTCCCACCCTCATGCCAGCTGCCATATATCGCTTTAAAAAAATTCTCCATTATTACTAATTCCCAGAGAATCGAATAGGTATTTTCGAGAGGAACTAATTTCCTATTTCTAATGTGTTACGGATTTTGTATTTTTAAATGAGCCGTGCGCGCGATATCGCAGAACGCGCTCTTAGGTAGGCCAGTCCAGATTGGAGCGGCGAGCCACACCAGTGAGTCGATCACCACGTCACCATGGTATATTACAGGCCGCGAGCACCCGCCAAGAACGTCAAAGCGTGGTGCAGGGAGCGTGAAGTGCCCTTTATGACATTTGTCTGAGTTATAGTGAACTGGATTGTACCTTAGTATTTCCTCCCGGTAAAACTGTCACCTGTGTTGCTCCTTCGAGACATATTCAGGAATTGTGGTTATTACATTTTAGACTAGACTTTCTTCCTGGACCTACCGTGAACAGACAAAATTGTGAAGATTGAAGCAATAACCTATAGTTATTGTTGCTCCTTATGCTGTATACTTCCTAATGAATCCTCTCTGATGATTTCCTCCGTGAGAAATGTTATACGAACGGCAAAGCCGCGCGGCTGGAGCCGGTTCGTCCATCTCGTCGCTGACCCTGAGGTAGGGTCGGACGCACGCGCGTGCGAGAGGCGTGGGAGGCGCCACGTGCGCCCGTGCGTGGCCCCCGGGCCCCGCGTGCTGCACGTGCGCCAGCCTCCCGCTCCCGCCACGCCCCCGCCCTCGCCCCTGTCCCCGCCTCGCCCGCGTTCGCGGAAACTCGCGCCGGATGCCCGCCTTGCTCCGCCGTCGCCACGCCGATCATTACCACCCACGCAAATGCCGCCCGGCTTTGCATTTTCTCCCCTCCACAGCAGTTTCACGGAGGCGGAAATTTATTAATTCTTTTTTGGGCGTACATTCTTTGTGTTACTGCCTTGTAGCTTAGGAGAGCTTTTGATTAAATTGCTAACTAGACCTAACTTGGAATCAGGTAAAATAATAGTTCAAATCTAATGATAAGGTCTCTGTCCTAGATAATTTGATGTAAATTATTTTTGCATCAAGTAATTTTCTTTCTGTACCGTCTTTTTTTCATGGTTCATGAAATATCGTTTTTATTCACAAAACAATACTTCTTTATTTACATCATAACCATCAATTGAATCAACCTTTGATTCAGCGACTCGTTGCATTCGCTCTCAAATGCCTTCCTCAACGGGTCTCTGCTGCCATCGGAGCGGTAGCCTCTGACGCCGTCCGTTCGGCTTTATTTGTGATTTCTGAGCGGGGAATTGCACAGCTGCGGCAGCGTAAGTAGTTGCGAGTTTGTAACTGAAACTTCGCAGATCGTGAAGCCGTAGGTTACAGTCATGACTGGGGCCGGATTTCGAAACCAGCCAAGTACGTTGGAGGGACAACTGCTCATACAGAATGCCACAAGAGGTCAGCCCAAATAGGTCGTTTCTATGACTTCCGCGAATAAACTCCACGCGTAAGCGGATACAATGCTTTAAAAACCGCGCAAATTATGCGCGATACAATTTTTACATTAATAGAAATCGGCGTACTTCTATCATTGTCTGTTACTGTTTGTTTTTATGATCATTTAAAGCTTCTAAGTTTTTTTCTGTTTATGAAGGCACTTTTCTTATAGTCTATTATTTTGGTCAGAGTGTTTTTTACTGTCTCGCCACCTATGTACGTACGTAGAAAAGATAAACTATGACAATGCTGCGTCATATATCGGGGATTTTTCATATAAACGCATGTAATTGCTCTACAAACTTAAATGTTTCTTATTATTGACTAAAGTATCATTTTAAACTGAATAACTATTTTTAAATGTACTTAAAGAAAATAAAGTAAATTCAGAACAGTTAATAGAAATCTAAATTAAACGTGATTCCAATTATTCAAGGAAAAGTTGAGTAATTAATATTAAAAGGTTTAAATCAATTTAAAAATAATAATTGGAATGTGGCAATGTGGTACTATGCAATGTGGTACTTAAACTAGCAAACGTAGAAAACCACCGCTTGGAAACTGCTCTTCCTTCTCACAGCGCAGCGAACAAACACTGGAGCACGTGCAATTGAGAATGCAAATAAATACATTTATACCGCGATCATTAGTTTCTCAATTTGTCTCTAAGCAAATTCTCCTGAGATACTGAAAGACTCCAACAGTACAAGTAAGTGGTTAACAGCTCACTCCTTGAATTAGGGACCAGCAGAGGTGGTCAAGGCATCGACTGATGTCACTGCAGTGCGTCCGAACTGCATGTCCTAGAGTTCGAATCCTGACAGTGACACGATTTTCGACACTAGCCAGAGAGCTAAGTTGAATTCAGCCGTTTCCTGGAAAATAATTCTATCGGCCGGCTGCTCACTAGTTTTCAGTGATTTCTCCAATCAATACCAAGCGAATGCCGGAGCAGTATCCTAACAACCGGGCCACACCATACGCGATCTTTCTTTCCAATTCCTTGTTATATCCTCTCTCTTTACTTAGACACTATTACACATTCATACATACACTACCACACATGTCAGGAGCTGCGTGATTGACCCGGCGTGGGCGGTGCTCCGCTAGGGGAGATACCTGGGTGGGAAAACTACGCATACAATCGTGTAGGTCGGCGCCGAATCTCACCACCCAGCGCGGGAAGACCACCGCCACCTCCCGCGATAAAAACATGCACGACACTTACGAAACTATTAACCGTAACAGTTATAACGCGAAAACACGAAATAATCAAACGAATTAGATGTAGGGCTAAAGGAAGATGATAGATGGAAACTACACAAATATTGTCCATAAGTGATCGAGTGAAATGGAGATATTTAATTGATATTTATATTATTTAGAAGATATTTAATTATTTTCTTTCTTCTCTTACGTTAAGTATATGCCATATACTGACCCTGAGGTTATGTAGCTTCTTATCGTTGCACCCGTATCTCTGAGAACTCGCAAACTTTCCTTGACCAACAGAGATGGGTAATACAAAAACGGGGGATCAGTCCTTCTCTCTGACCGAAACAGACGAGTGGAGTGTGTATTTTGAAGGGAAAGTAGATATTTCAAATTTATTTTACTATATTTGGAATTATATTCCAAGTAGGTGCTAATATTTGATAAGAAATTAGATCTTTAGGGGAAAAGAGGAGCTCGTTTCAGAATAATCCACAAAATCTCTCCATTTTTAGCTCTTTTCACAACAGGAAAGCCAAATAATGCTTAGCATTCAATATTAACTATTTGGCACAAGAATTTGTTTTACAGATTCTAAATTCTCGAGTAAATTACACGAGTTGTATACATTATTATTACAAAAAACAGGCTGATAATCATTGTGCAGGTACAGGCAGGCCGACACACTGCTTCATCATTCTTGAGGGCTGAGAGTTCTTGAATGCTGCAAGCAGTGATTACATTGTGTTTTTACATTGTCACAGATTCCAGTTGCTGTTTCTCAGCTTGTGAGCATGACGATGGGATCCACACTTTCCATGTCATGTTATCGCTAGTACTGACATCACACACACACACACACACACACACACACACACACACAGTTCCTAGTTGTACTCTCGAGGTTTCCTTGTGGAGTTTGTTTCTCTGCACAGCTCTTATGAATATCGTTATTTGCCACGGCAAGACATTTCCTATTGCTCGAGCAAGAAATGTGGTTTATGAATTCAATTCTTATCACAACATTGCCTCCAGAATTAACTGAAAGTGAATTGGAACTGTCAAATATCAAAATTTTAAATATACGAAAACATTATATCAAAAACACACTATTACAAATCTTGTTAATATATTTGTATTTAAATTTTGAATATATTATTTAGAAAAAAATCAAGTTAATGAATTGTTTGCAAACAGAAATAAAATTTCGTCAATGAAACTACTCTAAAATATTTTACACAATTTGATATTTTTTGGAAAACATAACCGTTTAAAGCTCCAGACAGTCCAGAACACTGTCGGCTCGTACATTATCGTGGCAATTATCTTTACTGCCACTACCGGCATCGTCGCATGCATCTGACACAAACACTATCATTAAGCAGTTTCTGTCGACACTCGTTCGTTCTGTTCGTACAAGCGACACTTGCAACCAGGAAAATATCTCGAATTACACCATCATCCCCATCAACACAATTACCATTATCACCACCACTTCTACCAACAAGGCCATCACCGTATATCATGTTTGTCATCTCCACTATTTCCTCCCTTACCACTTATTCCACCACTACTGCCGTCACCACTATTCTCCCCAATGTTGCAACCAGTGCCGCATTTAACACCACATTTAACACCAGTTCCGTAGCAGTCATACAATTCCACCACTATTTCCACAACAGTGTCCTGAGGTACCGCTTGCGGCCGCCGCCCGCCCCTTTGCCGCCGCGTGCAGTGTCGGCGGCGCGCGCGCGCGCGCGCGCGGCGGATTCGGCCGCCCTGTGCAGCGGGCTGCGCGGCCTTGATCGAAATTTTTTTGCGCAAGGAAAGCGCGGCGCGGGTCGAGGGAAACCGGTAATCTGCATCGCTTATGCGCGGCAACAATCGTCACCGCTGGCGCCGGCGGAAAGTCGCCCGCGAGCGCCTAGCGGCGGCCGCCGCCACGCGCGCTACTCCTACGGTCAGCAGCTGGAGGGCCTCGACGCCTCAAGAGCCTCGAGGAGGAAACACAAACAGGAAACAAATCCTTCTCACAAATGAGCAAGTTTATAATTTGGAATAAAGCTGCTTCTCAGGAATACGCTTTGTTATGCCGGGACCAGAGGACGGTATGTTGTATCTGATGTCCATACTTTTGATAAATGACCAATGACGCATCACAATATATCCAGCGTGTATACGCTTTTAAGCTGTAATGTTGAGCATTGAATTAATACCATTAGCATTCAGTGATATGTACTACTTTTACGGCAATATTTGACACCAGGTTAGGACGAAAGAACGGTCCGAGTCGTATTTATCCATTACTGAATAGGAATTATAAAAATATAAAGATTTTTCTCTGAAACACTCGTTAGTTGAACTTTTTGCTTCCTCCAAGTTTTCTATTTACCCAAGAACAATAATTCAGAGGTGTCCCAAATAGATGTGTCCAAATTGAAGAAGAACATTATAATACAAACAACTTGGTAAAGAGACGAATATTGCGCTTAGATTAAAATTACATAAGAGATTTATCGCGTTAGAAGCCCAGGATTTCTCTTGGCATTCACCAATGACAATACACAAACATGTGAAAATGTAACCTTTAATTTATGAATTGTTTTGTAAAAGTGTGAATAACACACTTATTTTAAAATTACCACAATTCGATATTCTGGGTGAGAATCCCATTCTTTGTTCTTTTCTAAAACTATATATTCCCATATATTGTTACATTTAAACATCTGTAATCATTCCAGTTTTGCTGCATTTATTTCTGAATTTGGCTGGCCAGAGAGAGGTCCGAGAGTCTGAACAGCCCCACAATGAAGACGGCAGCGAGGACGGCGTCGGTGGCAGTCACGCGGTGCGAGGGTGGTGGCGACAAGGGAGAGGCCGGCGCGGGAGGGCCACCTGCCATGAGCCCGCGGCGGCCGTGACCCAGAGGTGGAGTAGCCGCCGCCGCTGCCGCCGCTGCTCCCGCTCACGGTCGCGCTACGCCCCTGGAAACAGTCAGCGTTGCGCCCCGATGCCTATCGCCCGTTCAGAGGCCCCAATAAACAAGCAGCATGCACTATTTATTAGCCTCTGTACGTTCATTTTCGATTGTGGATCATGCATGTGGCCTTGTTGAATGATATGTTTGCAGAATGGGGTTCACAAACGCCAATGAGGTATCTGGTCACTGAAAACGACCTCCTTTTCTTCTTCAATTATTCACATATTACTTCAAGTAAATTATTTAATTTGTCGCAGAAGAATCTCGGTAATATTTTAGATTTGTAATTTGAGGATTTCATAACTGAAATCAACTCAACTGAAATTACTTTCAAAATTTGACTAGCAATCAATGAAATTCTTATTAATTTAAAACATTTTTTAATATCCAGGCTTGTCAAATGCTGGTTTCCCTACGCTACCAAGAAACATTAATGTTACACTCATTTATGAAAAACGTGTTTCTTGTTTTACGAATTAATGATATTTTCGGCTTAATTTTCAATATATTCACAAAACAATTTGATTTAATCTTCAGGAAAATGAGAATAAACTCATAATTGTTACGAGAAAATACGAAGTTTACGAGGTTTCACAAAATAGTAAACACCGGAAGACATTGAGACGGAAGACATCTGTAGATAAGTGTTCGCCAGCGATTCATAAATGTTGATTCTATTACTGCAATACCCAATCGTAATATCAATTATTATGTGAAATCTACTAATGTCGCTCAGGTAAGTGGATAGAATGTCGTTTGAGTTTGATTTCTCAGGTTTGTATAGTGTAATTCTAGAAACTTGTGATCGTATGTGTTTAATAATGCACAGCCGCCTCATATTCCACTTCACACATCACTGCTCATCATCATCATCATTATCATCATCATTATCATCTAAAGCAATTCCCCTCATTAACACATTTTATTCATACCTCATGCTCATGAAGGCAACGGCTAAGAGGAAATCAATTTACAAAACACGTTCGCAGACGCTAATTAATCACTTACATGTGGCAATCTTAGAAGACTTCAATTGAGACCAATCGAATAAAAGAAGAAATCTCACAAGAGATTTTTATTCCAGCAATTTCACTTGCAAATTGCTTGATACATCTTCTCAAGGGCGCTTCAAATGTTTACGAGAGGAAGGAAAGAAAAGTCGGAAGAAGATTAGCAAGTGTAGCGAGGCATCACAGAGCAAATCTACAAGAGTGAAATAACAACGTCAATTATCTTTTTTATTTTCACGGGATCAGGGTAAATTGTAATGAGGGAAAACGGTCTGAAGAACATCACGAGGCAATTCGACAAAAGATTTTACTTTTATAGAAGGGTCGTAAGTTGTGATGTCTGATGAACATCTCACAACTATTGTAAATAACAAACCACCTTAAGAAGAGATAATAAAAATGTTGAACTGCTTGCAAAACGTGTAAAACAATACCATTTAATTTCGGGTTTACAGATGTTGAAAACTTTGCTCTTCATTATGATGAAAAACTGTTTGAAAAATCCGAACATCCATTGTATATACGCCACTGCAAGTTTAGAAGGAATATTCTTCCAGAAGTGTCAGCATCTAGATTCTACAAATTAAATCACTTTCCCACTCAAATTTCGGTTTATCTTACCTGCTTCATCCAGAGATACGGTTAGAAAACCAGTTTACAAAAGGCGAAGAAAGCATACTAAATTTATTTGGTACTATTTTATTTCTTAATTTTTTAGTTTTTATAAAACTTTATATTATTATTATTACTATTATTATTACTATTATTATTACTATTATTATTATTACTATTATTATTAATTACTATAGTCGTTGTAAAGAAATATTTGTATAAGAGTTTCCGATCAGGGTAATTCGCAATTCTACTATTGGAACCTCTCAGAAGTCCGGGGCCCTTGCTCTCTACGGATTTGACTCTATAATAATAATAATAATAATAATAATAATAATAATATAATAATATAATAATATAATAATATAATATATAATAATATAATAATATAATAATATATATAAAAATTATATATATTAAAATCTAATATATTTATATAATAATATAATAATATAATAATATAATAATATAATAATATAATAATATAATAATATAATAATATGATTTCTATTGGTAACAAATGACACTTAACTATTTACTAAATTTGCTTCATGAATCTCGCAAATTCTTGTGATTAAAGCAATGTTGTAAAGCCAGCAAATGAAATGCGTGAAAATAGAAGAAAAAATACATTTCACGTTGTTTTATTAAAATACATTTTAATGTTGTTTTATGCAAGTGTATGTCAATTTCAACGGCCAAATTCTCATAAAATAAAAGACGTTCTCCCAACAACATATCAATAATGCCAAAAACAATGACTGTTAAGTACATTTGAATGTATATGTTAAAAAATTAAATTGATTATGCAAATTCGTATCGTCAAGTTAAAGAGACCCAACAGTTCCAGAGTCGAATAATTTCCATCGTTTCCAACTCTCATCTGCAAATCTATTTGCCTGCCTGTGGAACGTTGCGCTATAACCAAAGGGTATAAGGTAGCAAGGGGCGTGTACACATCTCCTTGCGCGCCTATCTCTCGCTCTACTGGTCTTCGCAGCGCCCTCGCACCCCATCTGCGCGCAGCAGAGCTTGCTTCGGAGGCGGCTGCGCACGGTGGGTCCAAAGGCTGACAACCGCGCAAGCACGTACTTCACGTGTGTTTCGTTACCAGGTGTTCAGCTCATAATGTCTCAAAATGTCTAACGTGTGTACATGACTTTTCTGATTGCTGTGAAAAGATTTATTCATATCAGAGAGATATCCACTTTTGCACAAGCAATGAAAAACATTAAAAATGAAGAAAACGAAGAAGAAGAAGAAGAAGAAGAAGAAGAAGAAGAAGAAGAAGAAGAAGAGAGAAATAATAAAAAATATGTTCAAAAAAGTAATGTTATAAAAGACCCACAATAATATAAACTCAAGAATAATTTCAGAATAACTATTACGCATTCGTTTGCGATCGCAATTGGGAAAATTCCGAAATCAGAGTGGCCAAGAACTCCGTAGGAAGCTTTGTCTTTCAGGCGAGAACACTTTTGGGAGTGATGACATCTACATTTACCACTGGAGCCTAAGATGACCATGTTTCCGGCTCTATGTGCGCAATTAATATCTATGACGTCTCCATAAGCAAAAGTTGTCAGTTCATTACTATTATTTATTTACCTATGTACATTACGTACAAATACAGTTGTTAATTTTCTTATCAAAAGTTGATTTTTGTAGAGGTCACACAATATGTTGAGACTTTAATGTATGTATTCTGATGGACATTAAATTTTGGGAGATTGACATTGTATATACTCGTATGTGTATGTCTTTACTATAGACGCTAGAGTACAATTTAGAAGTAAGAAGGTTGCACATGCGTTACGGGGAACAGCTGATGTTAACTTGTAAAACAATATGGACAGCTCACTTACAACTGTCTTGTATTTTTTTTGTACGGTGTGCGCTTTCTGGATATTGGCCGGATGGATGGACATACACGTCTTTCTTGTATATTAATTTATTTAATCTATCTACGTATTTACTTATTTGCCTTTCGGCCCAGTGTGTGGCAGCGGCGGCGCCGGCAGACCGATTGAGCCGTCGCTCGCGTTGTTGCGAGAGACCAGGCGCGCCGGAGGCAACGGCGTCGGCGTCGGCGTCGGCGGCCACTCAGAACAGGAATGAGCTCATCCGGCGCGGAGGAAGATGGAAGTGGCTGCGTGTGGGAGCGAGCGGCCCTCAGACTCGCCCCGCCCCCGCCCGCGCCCCCGCCCCCGCCACGCCGCCTCACAAAGCGGCTGTCTTCCGTTCCCGAAACCTACTGGAATGCCATCTCTCAACCGAGTCCGCTTTGGCAGAAAGCACGACTCTAGGGGCATAACTCTTCTTCCTACAATCATTTCAATCGAGATTTAGTCGGTTATTCACGATATCCTACATGTCGTCCTATTGGAATCGTTCACGTACAAGCAGATAAAGATTTGTATGAATCGCGCTAGATTCATCCAAAAATAGTAGTTTTTTCTCGTGAGTTATTCTGAAAAATAAAAACAAAAAATACTCGTGGGGTCCTTGTCCTATTAAAAATTGCTATGTTCATCTAAATCGGCTTTAAACTAAATATGTATTTCGACTTTTATGATATTGCTGATATTTTTACAATGATTATTAACATAAGACCAACAAGGCGTCTACACAGATGAGGCTTGCAGATTACTGATGCGTTTTGGCCAGCCTCGTTCCCCCAGAGCAGGCGACGCAGGGTTTCGGCTCTACACCATATTTTTCCTGAACAGATTATAGATTGAAGCTTGTCATTTTCTCTCAAAGGAGGTTTGATAGCAGGGATGACTTATTATGAATTATGTTTATGTTAGATGAGTTGCATGGAATCAAAAGCCAACCACGCAACAATTTCACAATAAAATCTTTCGCACGTCCGTGAGATCACCGTGTTACGTTTCCAACAACATATGCAGAGAGAGTTTGATCTTCTCACAATTAATTACTGTATTAAACATATGTAAAAAAATTCTTAAATCCTTATCAGGCTCTCCAGTAACTAGTATTATCAAATTAGGAAAAACCTATACGAATCACAGAATAATCCAATCTAGATTTCCCACAGATACTTTTCAACCTTCATAACAGAAAAACACGTGTTTTTCCAATACCTGTTTCATGTAACATTTCTTATCCGGAAACATAATTTATTCTCCCATTCTCAATTCTTAGATATATTATTACTGATAATAGAGACCTCCAATGGGAGAGTCCTCGCAATTTCGAAATGCTAGTGCTACGCTTGCTCGGTTACAATCTCTATCCATTCTTTTAAAGCGTTTCTACGCTGTATAAGATGATGAAAAATGAAAAACCAACAGTCATATCACACATGTCTAATGCAGGACTCGAATCTTCGACTTTAAGAACTTTAGCCCTTGACTTATCGAGCTTGGATACTGCACCAATCGAGAGAAACCAACATTGGCATTATAATCATAAACGATTATAAGTAATATAAGCCTTTCAACTATTTCACTGCATTATATTATAAGGTTATGTTTATCTATCGAAGTTATGAAATATACACTGTATTATAACTAACATGGTGTCAAAAGAATTTTCAAAGGTTACCTAATATTTGATAATTTTGTCTTTCAACCAAGACAATTCGAAATCATTATCATCGCATTAACCCCTTGTCAATTTTAAATTCACAGTATGTTAAGTTCAAGTCATTCCGAAGTAAATCATCTGTGAGATCTTTAACAAATTTAAAAATCTAATAAATTAGTATATTGATAATGTGGTCGTTAGATGGAAAGACATAACTGTTGTACTTATGAAAATAATTTTATAATTCTGACTCAGCGGGTTTTGTTAGGTATTGTATTAATAAACAGTTGCAAGACACCATTTAAATAATCAAGTGTTATTTTGCCCCTATATCTTTTATCAAGCACAAACTACCAGATCGATGTCGATGAAAAGATATGCGCCAAGTTTCTTTTGTTGTTTTTGTTTTTTTTGATTGCCATTTAGATATACGCAGTTGGTGTGTATATCAGAATACTCACTGCAAATCGTGCTAAAGGAAAATTAATTACACGTCAGAAGGTGAAGAAAGTTTTCTAAATAAAAGTATAGTCTAATAATTTCGACATTACGCAGAATATCATTTTTATCATACGAGAATAATGTAAATCTTGCAATATGTAGATTCAACATGCAAATATCAGTAGGTATATAACTGTAAATGTCGATGATGCATTATCCCGTTGAGAGAAATTAAGTATCGTAGATACTAGATACCATCGAACGACGTGAATGTACACGCCTGAAATTTCCTTCTTTATCTGACTGCTGTAAGTTGCAGGACGTGAACGAACCGCTTTGCGTCTTATTTACATGCGTTCAGATCACGTGAATGTAGAGAAAGGGTGAACGACCTGTTTTAATCAAGCAAGAGCACAGTGAATGACGCTTAAAAAAGGCGCCTAAGAAAGTCACAAAATTAATGCATATTAAACTGAAGTACGTTTCGCTTTATATGATAATTTTTTGTGTCCTGTCATTCAGAAAAGCATTGAAGCCTTCAAACATCTTTGGGAACTTCGTTTCACCCCAACGGAATGCAGATGTGCACAAAACACACAATGATATATTATATATTCACTCCGTCAATATGTCTTGTGAGTTAAACATTTAAATTTTGAGGATAATGATTCTTCAATTCAATTAATAAACTAATGTAATCTTCATAAATAGGGAACATTTCATTTTCTTAAACACGTCTTCTTAGAACAATATTTGTAAAAATCCCTTCTTTCGCTCTAGAGAGTCCTTATTTGACAAGGGCACCTAGCGTCTTGAATTGACTGCGTTTTATTCTGTCGCAACTCCAGACGACAGCTCGTATCTTTGTGTTCGAATCTGCATACTTTTTTCTTGTAAGTAGAAGATGGCAAACTGATAAAAATGTTTCTATATTTATACCTATTAGGGTTATCGAGAAGTATTTTATTTTAATTCACACGTACTGCTTTTTTGAAATGAACAGTGGCAATGAAATACGGAGTATACTCCTCTGGCGATGTATCAATGTGGTGTAGCGAATGACTCCATTCGTTACGCCTCATTGATATTGGAATGTACAGCAATATTGCAAGCGTTTTGTCATGCATCTCATCATTTAATCAAGAGTGACACAGCGTTTTCTCGCGTTTGGCAAACAAATCAGATCCACATAGATCGTGAAATAGAAATACAAAAGAGATAATTTAAACAATTAAGTCGTAGGAAAGTTTGGTAAAAAGCGCAGTAGTTCCTTGAAGCAAAAGAAAATTGAGTTTACAATACGATGTCACAGTCTTCGGTTAACACGTGAGAAGTCTCTACACAACATATCGCTTTGTTTCACAAAACCATAGCAATTAGCCAATGAATCAGTTGCAACTATGGTAATTAGTCTCAAGCTACGAGTATGACTAGAAGTCTGCAACAGAACCAAACTTTCACAAATTGTATCACCTTTAACTCCATTCCTCCCGCAACGTTTACACGACTTTTAATTTCTATTAAGGGAAGGGACTTTTAATTTCTATAAAAAGTACACTTTTAATATTTATTGTTGCATTAATTTATTATAATATAAATAATTCTTTAAGAAATTGAAAATGCCCTAAGTGGTTCAAAAAACAGAAAAATGGAAATCACTTACTAACGGGGTCCAGTGCATAGTTCAGTAAGTCATGATCGGTAACATTTTTCCATCATATTGCTCCAAACGCCTGTATTTTTTAAATTTAGATCGTATATGAATGTATTTTATTGTCACCGACATTATCATCATCCATTATTCAACACGAGGGAATGATCTCCAAAAGAGGGAAAAAGGGAACACGCAGGGCGAGAACCGGCGGAAGTCGAACTCATTCCTCTCCTCGTCTCAAAAAACAAAAGAGTGAGTATGTGCTCGTTCTAGCCTGTGCTCGCCAGCACAGGTCACTTGTTCATTAATTACTTCCTAAAAAGTAGGAGCAAGTCGGGTGATTTATTGGCCGTTGTCCAGAATGTTGATCTAGGACATCTTAATAAGAAAGAACAAGATTATCGCTCAATTTAGAAACCAACCAACAAAAACGGCAGCTATAGAAGTCGTTTCTCTATGACAGTAAGCTGAAAATCGATTAGCGCATTTGCATGGATTTTTTAATTAGTTTAGTATGGCTTAAATGGGATCTTTATAACGTTTCATTAGACAAAAGAAAAATGTCACATAGAAAATAATACAATATATATTTGACTATCATTTTATTATTCTCACAATGAAAAATCAAGCGTTTAATTCTTAAATCATCAAAATACGTTGGGTGACACGTTAGGAAAGCGAGAAAAAAACTCACAAATTCCTCACGGAAAAAACAACATTCCTCCTTTGCGCAACCAGGTCACTCATCAAATCACTAACCGCCGCGGTACCGATGAAACCAAATTAGAGAATTATCTTAAGGTAGATCGAATTTCACATGGTATGTGAGAATCTGGATGAGTAACAATAATTCGATGAGAAACATATGATTAAACATAGGATATTTGAAAACAATGACTATTATGGGTCGTATTTGCAACAATGTATTTGCAATGAAAACCCTATTTTAACTTTAAATGCTACAGATGCAGCTCGCGAATTAAATCGTTGAATTATTTTACAATGCTTCTTACGTAGGCCCTGCGAATGGTTATTGCCCACGGATTTGGTAATTTTTCATTCTTATTTCAACCTAGAATACTGTTTCTTAACAGATACATTTTATAATGATACTGGAAATACATGAAGTGAATTAATTGACAGGTGATTACAATGATATGATGTGAAAGATAATGAAATAGTTGTGAAATAAGGTAGGGGAAATCGGAAAACTCTTGGAAGACCTGCCACGTACCCGCTTAAACCACAACAATGGGGTTAAAGGGGATTTGAAGCCCGGTAATCAAAGATTATAGGTAAGCTCTCTGGCCACTAAACCATAGATGGCCAGAATTATTATACAAGAAAATATCTCGTGGATCATGGGACTTTTATAATATTCCGATCCGTAGCCATTTTCGGTCATATCTGAGGTGAATGGTTTTGGTGAACCAGTTGTATTGTAGTTGATGATGATGATAATACGAAAGATGGTGGATCAATACTGGAATGAGAAGCTGGGAAAAACGAGAACCCTGTGAGCACCATGAATTCCGCAAGAATCGATTGGCATTTGAATCCCGTTACCCAGGCGTGGAAAGATAGCACCTTGGTAGCTAACACTATAGGTGATCTCGTCCGTCATGAAAATATTATTTTGATTATGACCCTCCTCTTTTTTACCTGAGATGAATGGTTTCGATGGATGGGTGCTTAGGGTATTAATTGAATGATTCTATGAATAGGAGCTTACAATGATTTGGTGTGTATGATGATGGATCAATAGTGGAATGAGTGGCAGGGGAAAAGATGTAACCCCGTGAAATTCGCCTCGTCCACAACAAATTCCACCTGGACGGACCGAAAGAATCAACAGCAGCACACACAGCATCATCCACAGATGGAATGTGAGCTGCATGGCCACTAGACCACGTTTTGTCCCATGGATCATGGGACACTTTCTTTTATTATAATACTATCCCTAGCCATTTTCGGCCGTATTTGAAACGAAGGGTTTCAGTGAAATGGGTGATGTTGATAAAATTTACAAAATGAATTAATAGTGGAAGGGGAAGCAGGGAAAACGGTAGAACCCCGAGAAACTTGCTTTGCCGCCACAACTTGCACGTGGACCGGCCGGATACAACATACTCCGCGTCTTCCTCCCAAGCGCACATTCGTGAGGCGGCGGCGCGGGCGCGGGCGCGGCGCGGGGCCGTGACTCAGGCTGCGCGCACATAAATAACGGCGGCGGCGGCGGCGGCGGCGGCGGCGGCGGCGGCGGCGGCGGCGGCGGCGGCGGCGGCGGCGGCCGGCGGCGGCGCGGCGGCGGCGGCGGCGGCGGCGCGGGCGCGGCGCGGCGGCGGCGCGGCGGCGGCCGGCGGGCGGCGGCGGCGGCGCGGCGGCGGCGGCGGCTGCGGCGGCGGCCGGCGGCGCGGCGGCGGCGGGCTGGCCGGCGCTGGCGGGCGCGCGCCGGGGCGCGCCGCGAGGCGGCGGCGCGGCGGCGGCGGCGGCGGCGGCGGCGCGCGGCCGGCAACGCTGCGCCAGCGGTGGCGGCGCTAGGACCGGCGGCCTCGGCGACGCGCCCCAAGGTGATCGCAGAGATGTGGAGCGGCGGAGGCCGGGCGCAGGCGACGTCAGCGGTGACCCCGCGAAACGGCGCGACCGGGTGCGCGGGCGGGCGTCCTCCGGCGCCGCCCTGCGCCGCCCTTCAGCCGCGTCGCCGCCGCCGCCGCCGTTACCGCCCGGCCTCACTCCAACCGTAAGGAGGAGCAGGCACGGACTGTACAATGGCTGGGTCGAGTGCTCGGTTTGGAGGTGGACTCAATCCGACCGGGTAAATAATGCAACATTTTCAGTTGACACCGTGCATTCAAGCTTAATAATCTGTTTTAAATAATCATTTTTATTACAAACTTCGTAGTACGTGATTAGAATGGTCTATAATAAAAAGTAATTATATGTAAGACTATTAATATTATGAGTATTTATTGAGTTCCAAGATTACTTCGCGGTGATTCTGTTCCAGGGTGCGCCACCCTTGCGTACTAGGTAAATAAATAATAAAATAATATAAGTAAAAAATAAATAATAAAAATAATAATATAATTATTAATATTATGAGTGTTTATTGAGTTCCAACATTCCTTCGTGGTGATTCTGTTCGAGGGTGCGCCACCCTTGCGTACTAAGTCTTGCGTCCTTGCGATCTTTCCAATTTCGAGCTCTGCACTTCCTTTCGAGGTGTTTTTAGACGAAGGCATTGTCATGGTCTTGGAATCAATTTCGTAGAGTTTGTTATAATAAATTAGAGTTTGAAAATAACTTCTGCTCATGACAACAAGAACCCTGAATTATCTGAAGACGTTTCTGAAATTCAGATTCCTGGTTTAAGAGAAAATTGGTTCAAACCTGAAGATATTGGCTAGGGATTGGCTATAAGGACTAAGTAAGGAGTTGATATCTGCAAGATGTAAATTGCAGTAGTGAAGTGGCAGTGAAGAAGCAGGTTTCAGGACAATGGGTAGAAAAGCGAGAAATTGAATGAGAGAGTTCAACATTTGGAGACGATGAGCAGGACTTAAAGAGCAGGAATGGCTGGTGGATAGAGTGAAAAAAGGGAAATCAAAATTGGAATTGAGGAGTTGGTGGATCAAGGGTATTGACTTGAGGTACAGAAACCGGGGCGAGGAAGGTCGGACGTCCGCAGACACAGCAGCAGTGGCAGTGAGAAGCCTGTTTGTCCCAGCTGGGTGGTTGGGGTGGAGGAAGCACTGTTAGCGAAGGAAGGAGGTTCTACCGAGGAGTCGCTGTTCCAGGCGCGCGAGGCAGGCGTTGGACCATAGACCCGCTCTTGGGCTCCGCCGGCAACCGCCAGATGCAATCGCGGTTATTAATGAGCATCGGGGCCGGTAGCTGGCAGAGCGTATCTGGTTCCAGAACGGCGACACGTAGCGACAACTCGTAGACTTCTGGCAGGGCATGTAAACGTCTGGTAGAGTGTAGTAATCATGAAGGGCTTAGTCAGGGCCTTAAACGCATGTCGCAACTACTAATAGAACCCCATACATTCAACAGAATGGAATTGATAAATCAAACGTTATGATATTAATATTGATATTAAAAGTTATATTAATCCAGTGCATGTGTCTGGTTATTGAATACAAGAAAATGTAATTGCATAATTTTTACTATAGTTTTCTATTTATCATTGCTACGACACTTTGGTGAATTACCAAGGCTAGAGGTGTTCACATGAAATGAACGCTTCTTACCTTGAAGTTCAATGTTCAACTTCCCAAAATGTTGTTGGAAGAATTCTCGCCATGTTACAACTCATACACAATACTTTTTAAACTCAAATAACCAATTATAATAGATTCACATTTGGATCTCAAAAGAACTTTTGAATAACAACGCAAAACCGGCAAAGTGAGCTGAAAAGATTACAAGTCACAGTCTGCCCAAACAAAAACTTCCAGCATCGCTATGACCCTAAAGTATTCCGAATGAAAAATTGGAAAATTAAAAAAATAAAGTGCCAAAAAAATGTAATACCTGAGACGTAGAATAAATATTATTTTAAAAATATTGAAAATACGTGTTAAAAAACTTAATCCTTAAATTGAAGTATCATCTTCAGTCTTCAACAATTTAATTCTACGGAAACATTATATAGAAAAATAATTATGTTTAGCGCTCCTAGAACAGCGGTATAATTTAAAAAATATACCTCGCAGAATATACCTCGCAGAAGATATGAAATGAAAACTTAAGATATAGAACTATGTCTTCGGTATTTTCCTACGATGATTCAATTGTAAGTCAAGATTAAATTATTTTCCATTCGTAAAATGTGAAATTAGAGAATGAATTTCGAATTTTTAATTTTTATCATTGACATTCTTACTGAATCTCTACCATTTATTGAAATCGTAGCGCTGAACTAGTTAAAGAGAGGGAACCAAAGTCTTGAAAAGACTGTACGGGAAAAATAAACATGATAAAGAGTCCTAAATTTCTTTTCCCTGTGGGAACTCTCATATGCTGTGTTTTCAAGGGGAACGTTTCTTTTATGGGTTAATTTACTGTTGAAAAATAGAGGCAGTGTTTGCGACGTAGGGCCTACGCGGAGAGAACAGAAATTGCGGTTTCCTCACACCATCGTTAAATAAAGACTAAGCTCCCCATCAAAGAGTAATCCTATTTTATTCCCTCCTAGGATTACCTGCGCCCACAAACGGCTTCAGAGCGCACATATGCGCCAGAGCGTCGGGCGTCACCCAGCTTCACCCCAAGCGCCCGTAATTCACAATGGCGTCCAGGAATTAAGTTGAATACCAAGGACTGTATTTCATAGAAGCACATTATAAACAAAAAGAACGCAATTGTAGGTTCTAAAAACACAACGAAACTCTAAGCAATCATCACAGAAATTATTAATATCTGCAATGGCGATGAAAGCTACTACATAATGGACAACATGTCTAATGATTTATGAGTGGTTGCATGAATGTTCGAATACAAAACAAATATTTAGAGTGCGTACTTTCCAGGTGTATATAATTAATGTTAATGTAAATTTAAACCCTCAACATTCGATTTGCGAAAATGAACTTTAAAAAATAGTCCACTGAACCGCTTAGGTCGTCCTTGAAAACTAATAATGTTGTTAACATACGTTAGACTATGAAACTTGCTCTTTCTTTGCTTTATTTAGATTATTCCGTATTAAAAATAAATGTATATTTTATTTACGATACATTAAAAAATATAAAAGCACCTTCCGTGAAAGGACTGTGCATTTTACTTACGGATCGAATTGAAACAAAAAATATACTTTCATTCAATATCGCCGACAAAAGCACTGTAACTTTAAAAGACCACTGAATTTTCAATCAGAATTTGGATTGAGAAATGTAGAAAAGAGATCAGAGGTTCTAGCTGGGTAAGTTCTAGAGCCCACGGTGAGATGCGTAACGACGAAGAGGTGGGTGTGAGATAGGGTCCCTGCGCACGAGCGTTTCGTTGACTGGCGATAAGTAATGCGCGTCAAACGCACGTCAACATAACGCTCATGTAACACAGGCCTTAATGAAGGTGTTTTCGGGAAAGGGGAGCAATGGGTGCAGTTTGAGAAATAAACAATTATTCGGCCAAATGATTTCTTGTCGGTATGTACGACACGTATTTTGCAAATATAATTACAAAAAATGACCTCATAATATTAAAATGGTTTGCAGATTCTTCCCTACCTTTTCTGCATGGCCAATATAAACAAGCTCTTTATAAAATTATAATTTTCATTAACATCGCTGTCTGCCTAAAAAATAAAAAAAATTCTTTGTTTATCTCTCGAGTGTCGTCAGAACTCAAATTAAGAATATCATGAAACTGATGGATACGACAAAGATTAGCTGTTATAATTTTCTGTGAAGATTTAAATAATATTTTATAAATCACAGAATGTTAAGAGAAACAAGATTCATCAATATGTGTAATGTTTGAAGAACTTAAGTCCTTTAATTGAACTACAAATATTTTTGTTTCAATTATTGTAGCAACCGTTACATGTATCCAGTAAAACCTTCTCTGACTGAAATATTTAGTACAACCAATATTATTTATTAGTCATAGGATTACCCATTAAATTTCTCTGTGCATCCGTTCGGAAAATGGAAGAGGGTTTCAGTTTTGATTAGAATTATTAATTAAATTGAAACATGCCATATTCTATTATATTTTCGTTGATAGTTGCAACTAAATAACATGTAAAATCCATTCTCAATTCCGTTTTTACAAATTTCACACAGAGAAACCAAGCTATTTCAATACTGCTAGCTAGTTGTGAGGTATAGATCGTAAAGTGGAAGTGAACCTCGTTGCATTTACTGTTGCGCATAGTAATGAGCTTTCACATAGCCAGTGCTGCTAGCTCAGCATAATCACAACAATAAGCGCTGGTAGATTTTCAAAAGGCAATACTGTGTGTTTCACCTCTTCTTTCAAATATGCCACGGACGAAATTGTTGTTCACGTTTTTATTAGTAACTGAGGGTACGAGCTGTTATCACATGAAAAACTTTGACTTTTAGTGACAACTGTTAAAATCTGCGCAGACGGTAAAAGATAATTTACGGTAACAGATGATAAGAGCGACGTGATAACGGAAGAGGCGAGAAGAAAAAATTACCCCGTTCTTTGGGGCAATCGAAAAGATCTAGTACCGTAATTCCCTACCAAATAGTTTTTATTTACATAACCGTAGTATTTTCAACTGATCTACTAAATCAAATCGTCATCACCAGCGCATTATCTTTTCTTCTTTTGATGGCCGTTTAACAGCCTTGGAGGAGAGGAATAGACGCTCTTCTTACGCCAGTGGGTATACTAATAAATAACAATGTCTATCTGTTGAATTTGCATTTTTTGTGGGATACGAACCTTCTTCTTCTCATTTTCAGCTCATTTTAAGATATAAGTTTTATTAATTTATATACTTATTCATTTGTCAAAAGCTACTAACTGTGTAATATTATATTTACGAAGATAACGGAGAGGATGATAACTTCTTCGGCAATAAACGAAGTTTTTTAATGTACTATCCCCGTACAGATCGAAGGAGCGTGGCTAAAAATTCGAACGAGATTGACCAGGGAGTTTTTTGTAATATTTTCTACAAACAGAAATAGTACAATTAATTTATTACTTTATTTATTAATTTATTATTAAGTACCATCGAAAGAAATCGTTCATTCATTTTTCATTACTAGGGTCATACCATAACTTCACAACCTGGTGGTCATGGGCTCGGGAGACCCATTGGAAAGTAGGTCGCAACCTCTTACGCCATCTATTTGGCATTCTATATCTGCGAGAAGATTTCACAATGACAGCAGCTCTGTGAACGGGAAAATGACAGTGAAAGGGACAGTTTATTTTTTGTCTCAACTACGAATCCACGCCGGGGTAGCTGTATGGACAGCCAACTCGCTGGCCGTGAGCCATCGGGAGCTACGCTTCGAAGCGGTTTCTACGTTGGATTTTATTCAACCATTTTGAATAATGTGATCATTAACTATCTAATTAGGGTATTATCTGATATAATAATAAAACTAAGATGCTACTATCGATTTCTCAATTTTCATAACCTAGATCTTGTCATAAATTACATTAACAACTTTATTTAAAAACAGACGTGTTTAAAATCAACAAAGATAATATTGATCTCGTAAAAATGAAAAAAATAAATCGGAATGTAAATAATGTTCAAGCACCTTCAACAGTGGTACACGTACAAAAAATAGAGTTTTTTTATCCAATCAGCAGCAGTGATTAGTTTTGTACGTGCAATAAAAATAACAGCTTCAACGAAGACAGATAATCAAGAAAGATACTTATAAATATTTAAGAGCAAGTGACTATACATAAATCATTTAAATCATTTACGTCCATACTTTTATCCAAAGAGAATTAACGTACATCATTTTCTAGTTGACATTTATTTGTATTTAGTTACACGATAGCCGGTAATGGCCTACAATGGTTGTCTGATAATATTAGCATTATAGAGGAATCTTGTCTGTCCCATCGAATAATTATAAGGAGCACGACAATCGTCCATTTTTCAGCACATGTTCATTAATTAGTGCGAAGGGTGTACTGAATCAAAGCAACTTAATAACAGTGTTGTAGATACCACGATCAAAAGCTTTCATCAAAAATCATTTTAAATTACACGCATGATAAAACTGAACCGCAAATAATTAGACCGAATTCTCTGAACGGGAAGCCGGAGTTCATAAAGGAGATAATAAACCAGTGAGAGTGGCTTCGAGTCAGGCAAGCTTACTACAAACCCTGCAGGTTATAAAGAACGTCCTGTAACGAGCCGTTCGCTCGTGGCGAAACATGCTTCGAAAATTGAATGAAAGTAATAATTTCAGACACTTATAATAAATCGTAAATTGGAGTTTTAAATGTTACTTATTCTCTCAGTTTAATACAACACATGCGATAATTTAGTAATGTTTGAGTAATTTATAAATGACTGTAAGCAATTATTAAAAATACTTCATTTTATTTTCCTTATAGATTTGATTCCCTAGATGTCCAAAAGTCACAATAAAAATTATTATTTATTAATCTGTAAATCATAATATTTGGCTGAAATACTTCTTGTGACATAATGTTAAATTAAGAAATTGTCAAAGCATTCATTTTTGGCGATACTATAATTACGCAAATTATACATTTTGATTCACAAATGTGGTAAGTGCATAGGAAATAGATGAAAAATTAGCCGCATAACAAAACGATATTGACTTAAGTAGCGTAGGTAAATGTTAGGTGTGAGTTTTGAAATAAAAGGAACAGAGAGGTACAAATATTCTTGAATTGCTAAAGTTTTATTATTTAATGACACAAATTTCATTAAAATCTATTTTTCTGATATTACAAATAAGACGGATTTCTCAGTCAAAGCAAAGAAGATATTAATCAGCAATAAATTTATTTGGTCACAATTTTTTCTCTGAAAATCATTTTGCTGGTAAACGACAAAAATTTAGCATATTTCTCTCTTAAGAATACTTCGTCATAGAGACTTTTAACTTGACAACATTTTTAATCAGCGCAAAACTGTTTGTGGAATAATTTACGCCTGACTCTCCGCGCATAACCGAGCCCTGCGGTGGGGCGTTCTAACACGCGGCGTCACGGGCTCTCCGGAAGGGGGCGGCAGCGCGGCGGCAAGTGCGTCGTGAGGCGCGTCGTGGCCACCAGGGGCAGCAGCGGCGTGAGAAGTGGCGCGGCGGAGGCTGGGCGGGATGGGGCGGGGCGGGGCGTAGCCGAGCGGAGTGGCGGCGCGCGCCCACGCCCGTGCAAACCTTCGAACCTTGACCTAGTTGGCAATTAATTAAGGAAACTGTGCGCGGCGGCGCGGAGCTGCGCGGCGTCGCCCCGAGCGCGTGGTGCGGAGTGGCGTGGCGTTTCAAGGCGGGGCGCCCTAGCGCTCTGGGCCGTCCGCGCGCTCGCCCTCCCGGTGCTCGCATGGCTTGTTTCTCGCACGCGCAAAAAAGCCGACTGCCGCTCGAAAGCCCGAAATCGCTCGCTCCCTCTAGCAAGTTCGCCTGCCACTCGCTAATCTACCTCTCGCCACTCGCGCCTCAGGCCGCCACATGCGCGTTGCTTACCACTCGCCCGTTCCCCCGCCCGCCACTCGCACGGCTCCTGCCCATGTGACTTCCTGCCCGAAACTCGCCCGCCACTCGCCCTATCCCTCCCTGCCCGCCACTCACCGGGCTCTAGCCCGCCTGCTTTACGCTCGTCCGTCCACCTGTAACTTGCCCATACATTACTCCCTCGCCTGCGCTAGTCTCTCACTCGTTGCCCACTCGCTAGAGAAATCCCAGCGCCCTTTCACGGCTCGCCTGGACCTCATTATCCGCCCGCCACTGGCTTTTTGCTCGCTTTCTACACATCTACGGGTCGCAATTGTAAATGACTCACTCTCCCGCTGCTTGCCCTATTCTCACATTCAACTCTTGTTCCACCCCAGTACAACCATTTTTGCCTCATCGTTTGTTGTTCTGCACATTCTCTGTTCGCTTTTAAGTCAAACCCCTGTTTTTTCATCTACCTCACTCAAACGCAACTCACCGAAATCGCTTATCAATAATTCACTACTTTCTACTTGTCGTTGCCAACGGGGTTCCCCTATTGCCACCAAGTTCAAGCGAATTTTCAACTTGACACTGACGCGCATCTGCACGCTGCTCGTTCTCCGTTCAACGATCACTCCCAGCTCACTCGCTCTGAACTACTTGACCGTCTGTATCACGGCCCTGTACTCGCATTCACACTACTCACCTGTACGTTTTTAATACCCCTTTCACCATTTCTCTTTACTCTTAACATGCCATCCTACCATGCGTCAAAGGAAAGAGTTAAAGGAGTGAGGTAGCAGCAAAACATCGATTAAAAAACAATTTAAATTTCGAGTGTGTGTTTGTGAAGAATATAAGGGTCACTCTGAACGTAAACGTTAAATTGGTAGCCATTTAGCAGAGAAGGTGGTTGCAGAGGCAAAATAAAATGCAGAGATTGAGGCAGAAAAGACGCATAGTGCCGCAAAAGTGACGGCAAGAGCTAGGGGCTATAAACAAGAGAGACTGTTCCGTAGTTACTGCAGTACCAACAAGAACATTAAACGTACGTCATGAAACGCGAGAGATATGGAGCTCGAAACGCATGCAACAGCAATTGTAACAACCAGGTACAGAGCAGTTCTGTTTTCTCTCCATTCAGAGTCTTGGCTATTTTAAAACAAAGCATGGTGCTCTCTGTTGCCCTTTATATTTTTCGTTTTTGTGCTGCTCGTTGCTTTCGAGCTTTTGTGAGTGCTAATTTTCTATACTTTTACCTCGAAACTGGCAACAAACACACTTCCTCACATAAGTTACTTTCAATATAATACTACACTAATTGCATTACAGTTTTCAGAGTAATAGTATTGGAACGATGTTGACTTTGTAATTAGAGTACAGCTTTTAACGTAGCAACTCATGCGAAAAAATGAAATAAAAGTAAACTTCAGAGTTGAAATCTGCATTATTCATTTATCAAGCACCCTCGTATTTTTACTCTAAAGAAACTCAACAACTAATTACACAAAAACATGTCAAAATACGTTTCAGTAATTTCTCCATACGGTCTTCCTACTTCCAGTTTGCTACGTCGGCAAGTCCTCAGATCGCTTTAACATTTCCCCCCATGTCCGTGATTTATCTGGACGACCCTGAACGGAAAGCAGAAAAAAATTGCGGAGCGGCTGAGCGTCGAGTAAAAGCTCGGAGGTGCAGCCACGGGACAGCAGGCGCACCGTAAAAGTCGCGGAGGCAGCGGCGGCGGCGGCGGCGACACTGAAGGCGGAGGCGGTGGCAAATCTGACGTCTGTGACGGCGGCGGCGGCGCGCGGGTGCTGGGGAACTGGGGCAGCGCCGTCGACGGAGGCGGCGGCGACGGAGACTTTGCTAAACGTGCACCGGCTTGTTGGCGGCCCCCGCCCCTGCGGCCAGTGCGATGCCGTATATCGCTCTTGCTTGCGTCACTGGGCGGGCGGGCGAGCGTGCGGCCACTAGCGCTCCACCGGCCGCTGGCGCCGTCGCCGTCGCCTCTGACCCCGTGAGAAGGTCTCGCGCCACGCCCCCTGCCCCTGCGCGACCACCCGTGACGCACTTGGCAGAGCGCGCACCTCGCAAGGGACACCGGGGGGCGTGGACTCTGGGGCGGGGAGGGGCCGTTTTCTCTCCGTCCTCTCGCACCCCGCTGCCTTCTGGTTGTGGGTATCTCATTTGAGAACATTAAATCACGCTTCCTGTCAGATTAGACACGTCCCATTTATTCTCTTCTACACATAAAAAGTAAACAATCTAAGGACTTAGGGCAGTAATAAGATAATAGATAGATAGACCTAGCCTCCTGCTATTCGTAAATGTTAATACCTCGAATTTGTTTGCAGTGAGCCTTATCTTGGTGCTGTCGCAAGCCCTTCAATTTTCGAACCAATATAAACTCTAACAGTCAAACAAAAGTAGCTCACTTTTTTCATTTAACCACAAATCAACCACAAGATAATTTGTCATCCAAACTATAATTGTAAGATCAATCATTTTTACTATCGCGAGCTCAACTCGCGGCAACAAAATAAGCGAGTCAATTTCTCTTAAGTTCATGTAAACGATAAATAATGCACGAAATGGACATTTGTTGCAAATTAAAAACTCCTCATACATTGGGCAAACTAGTACATAGGTTAGGAACTTTGTTGAATGAAATAAAATACTAATATCTTTATAAATGCATATAGACATCATTATTGAAAATTCAGATAATTGCATTCGCCTAACATTATTTAGGTGGTATTTTATAGGCAAAGGAAAATGATGAACTAGATGAAAATTTGCAGAACATTCAATGTCATTGGTATTGTGAAATTGCTGCCAGCTTTATAAAGACTGTTTTTAAATGAAATAATAATTAAGTTGGAAGTAATTACTGGAATAACGAAGATTTTTACGTTCTCGCAACGGAGCTTACAGAAAGTTATGTAATGCTACGCGAAAAAATGCCGAATTTTCGGCAAAAAAACACAGTTATTACAGTGCATTTGCCCTGGTAATGAAAAAAGGATAAATCCGGTTGCTAAATTTAGAAGAAAAAATCCTCTAACACGTGGTGTAGCCGGAATCCATATTTTGAATGGAATTGAATTAATGCCTTATTTTACGTGTCGAGACTCGGTCCATCAGGCCCGCTCTTCCGCCTGACCACACAAATTTCGCTAAGATCCTTTCACCAACTAGCGGAGAAGGGAGGTATTTCTTGGGCGAGAAATAGGCGATTTGAATTTATCTCAGAGGCGTCATTATGGCTTGAGGATCTTTTACATGCAAGTAAATCTACTAACATGGGACAGCCGGCTTTACTTCCCCTCCGAAGGAAGGAGTACGAAGGAGTTTTTCGCCCTTAAAAATCCACGGCTGCGATCGGGTATGTTTTGTGGTTGTTGATGCCGAAAAATCAAATAGGTAGGGAAAAGGCTCCGAAGTTCATCCGCGGGGAATAATCGGGATACATCTTTGGAATTTGTGATGGACCACACGGCAGCTTTCCTGTGGATTCTCTCAGGTCCTGCCCTCCATTCCATCATCTTTTCCATCTTAATGCACATTACACACATTATCTTCATCATCATCATCATCATCATCATCATCATCAAAATAACTACATCTTAACACAAAGGCCTTCTCGGAGAGACGCGATGACAGCAGAGTTGAAATTTTAGCTCCGAAACTACGGCCATTGTGTTGTCGCCTCGCAAATGCATACCATACGACGTATAAATAACTATGATTACTCCAATTTTCTAATGTGCCCTTTCAAGCGCTGTTTACATACGCAGAATTCACCGTGACACCAAAGAAATGTAATTACGAGGAGTGGCATAAGGCCCTATTTGGAAGAGGAAACGCGAGAACATAGAATCATAAATCGCATTTGATGAGGCATAATTTGCTTCATGGAGGCACCATACGAGGTAAATGGGTGCAGGTAATTGGTCCTAGATGTTGTGTATAAGAAAATGAATTAATACAGTTCATAAAATAAACAACCTTCAACTTAACTGACCCCTAACGTCTCAACACACTACCTCCAATAAATGATCTGGAAAATTTATTACAAGATTTATAGAAGGACATTTAACTTCTAGCAAAAGTAATTGCTGGCGCGAGAGAAAAATGTTTGATTCGAATTTGGGTCTACTAAAGTATTGTTATAATAATAATAATAATAATAATAATAATAATTATAATTATCCAACTAAAATCCCAATAAGGGCAAGGGTTTTTGGAGGGAATGCTGAATGAAGTGATAGAATAATGATGAGGGATGAAAGGGCTAGGATAATGGTGGGAGGTAGCAGGTGGTGTGGTGGGAGTTGATCGTGTCAATTTGGAACCATCCCAGCCTTCACCTTAAGACTGAGGGAAACCACGAAAACCCCAATCAGGATGGCTGGCCCACGATCGAACCCGAACCTCCCGACTGCGAAGCCAGCACGCTACGCACTGAGCCACTTCGCTCGGTGATATTAAATTAAGACCCTTTAATTTCATATTTGTACCGTCACGAGATGGTACATTTCTAACATTTAAAAAAATGAGAACGTAAATGCATTTGCAGTGCTAAATACTGTTCTCTTAGAACTATTCAGTAATTACCGAAATGTCGGCAGGACGTAAAATTATTATCTGGGAGCTTAATTTACCAAGCGTAGAAACATATACAATAGTATAATATAGTGAACATTCCCTCGTTAACTTAGAAGTTGAAAAAGGTGAAATAAAGCAATGTAGTAGATAACAATGTAATAATTCTCGTTTAAAAAAAAAGTTCATCTGGTAACATGTATCTTTCCACCTAATTGTTAATGAGCATCTTTGATATAATACTCCTATTTCCAGCGCATTAAGAAAACATGTTGTTCGATGTTGAAATTGAAAAGTTGAATCCGACAATTAAGTATATACAACAATAATGATAAAATGTTTAAATGAATATTGTTATAAGGCGATGAGCAGAGGAATGGTCTCTCCCAAATCTGTCGAGAATGGCTACTTTATAACCTTTGTATACTACAAGAAAATAGTTGTGTAACGTGAATGCATCATAAATTGAAGGAGTGGACGTACGTTCACATATTTATGGCCTTTCCGAGCGCATACCATTCTTGCATTCCGTTCTTGCGCTGCCTTGCACTCACTAGTGTCTGCAAGGTTTAGGCAGACGCAAAAGAATTCTTTATTTTACATAATCAAAATGAGCATCAAATTACTTTCTATAAAGTCGACATTTGGTAAACATTACATCGTTGTTAATAAATTGTCTGTCCATTTACACGATCAAAAAACACAAAACAATATATAATGGGTATTGGGCAAAGACATGAGTAAAGGTCACTTTTTCGGTACTGGCTATTTGAAGCACAACTTTAAAAAAATACAAATTGAAGGCTTTCCATTGGCTTCAAACTTCCAGAATATGAATTTCTAGTACTGAGAAGTAGAGCGAAGATATTTTATTTATTTTCCTCATCTTTTGTACATAAAGAACAAGTTAAAAAATATTATTAACATTGACTTTGCAATAATATAACATCAACTGGTACTTTTTTGGATTTGTAATGTCACAGATACGTTTATTGGGTATAATATCTAGTGCGTAATATTCAGTCGTGCATCTGTTACCAACATTTTGCAATTTTCAGGTGGCCACAGCTAGATTATAATCGGGGCTAGAAAATAAATAATTAAAAATAGAAAAACGTAAAAATAGGTCATTTTTAGGCAATGAATCTGTTTAGATAGAGGTATCCCAATGAAGTGTCACATATATTTAGTACTGTAGCATAAGAATTTTCAGAAAGCTACGAAAAAGTGTTTAACTACGGTCATTGCGTGTTCTTTTATCTTATATTTCTTACGAAAATGTGAACAGAGTACTCAGGGTGGGTGCTAGCGTTAGAGCTGTCCTCCAAAGAAACACATGTGAAAGAATAAAAAAATCACATGATAAAATAAATCACATCAAATATATGGAGAAATAAAGAGAAATCAGGACATATAGCATTATGTCGGAAGATCCATACTGAATTCATATACTTACAGATATTAGAGTATCCGCAAGTTTGTTTTAGAAAGACAAAAGCAGAGGCCCTCTTTCTGAATCATCAGTTCTCTTCCTGGAGTTACCTCACTCCTTACAGTCACAGACCGCCGCCGTAATTACATTACTACTAACCGGTAGCGGTCTCTTTGCACAAACTCGATCCTCTGTCGCTGATTAAACTTCCGGGTAAACGCACTACCAAATTCCATTTGTTCGCTCTTCCACGGCAATTTTCCCTCAGAATCCTGGCCTTCTGGGTGACTGAACAGTGGAGAGGAACAAAGCTTGCAAAATCTCGCGTTACATGAACTACTAAATGCCCCTGCTGCAGGAAGAAAACTGACGATTTGAAACTGCAAGCATATAAAAATACAGTCTATAATAACAGTAATAATAAATTTCTCTGTTTTTCAATAACAAAAGTTTAATTTTCTAGAATTTGTCTTTCAAGGTTTTATACGTAAGAAACTCCCGTATTCCTATATAGTTACTAACACCATTAGGACTGTAATCAACAAATAACAGACCGGTTGAAGTTCCAAATGAAGACCCGCGGTCCAAGCCAGTGTTAGTTATCTTATCTACCATGTGCACTTCAATATTGTTTGTAAAAAAATATATAATATAACACAATGTAAAATAAGAAAAAATCTTGGAAGGAGAAACATTTTTTAAAATAATTATGTTTACTTGCAATTTACTTCTACAGATAGTCAAGACAAATCGTTTAAGAAAATGTTAGCGTGGAAATTTGACTTCCTATTTATTTTACACGATCAAAGACCCTGCATTTTTGAAATGTATATTTTGATTTTGGAGAGGAATTTGTATGTAACGTCTACTTCTTCAATTTTCTTTCAAAAATTGTTATAAGGTTGTTTGATTAGGATTTTCCTTAAACAGAACATATGGCGCTTTAAAATATAGCATAGGTCTCATTTTTGTTGAAATCCCTAAATTTTCGAAAATTGCAAAATTTTAAACTTTTTTCGGTATCTTTCTATAACTACAATATTGACAGTAGAGGTATTTCCCTTAATGTAATTTACTCTTCAAAGGTAGATATTTAAAAAATGTTAACTACAATATTTTGAACATAATACTTTTCGCGTAATTTTGCATAAAATATAGTCAATTTTTAAACTTTTTTCAAAACAGTTCCAAATGTTTCCTTGAAATTTTCTCCTTGTATGTATCAAAGGACGATGTAAAAAGTATTGTACGAAAAATTTTCAACAAACTCCTGAATTTTCAAAAATTGCATAATTTTAACATTACAAAAGTTCAATACTCAAGATAGATATTTTTTCTTACTTAAATTATTTCTAAAAATAGATTTTTAAGTATTGTCAAGTACACTTGTTTTGGAAAAACGAGTAGTGTTTTGCATATTTTTTGTCTGAAATTGAAACAATTTTTTTTCTCGAAAAGGGCTCCACATTCTCTCTTTATTGTTTCTTTTAGAGAGGCCAAAGAACGCTTAAAAATGACGCGGGAATTATTTTCATTAAAGTCACTGAAGGTTTGGAAAATTAGAAAAGTTTGAGAAGCTATGTGCTGCAGTAGCACTGCTAGTTTTAATGTGGCAGCTCCTAAGAGTTAACGGCCAAATTTTCGCTAAGATAGACCCTTATTGATACAGTCTTCTTAAAAGACTTTCCTTCCTTACATGCACAATTACAAAATAAAAATATAAATGACAATCTTACACAACATGACATGAAGACCTGAAGAATAATCTAGTCCAAGTCTACTATCTGGTAGCAGAAAAAAGTGTTTATAGTGATGGTCAAAACACAGTTTTACAAATATTTGCTTAATCACTTGCATTCATTTGCAAGGAATCATAATGTGAAGCCAGCGCCATTTCCCCTAGCCTCGATCCGCACGAGAGACCGGCCTTATCGGCGGGCGGCTGTTGGTCGCTGCGCGTGCGAAAAGGAATAGTGCGGTACCGAGTCCCGTGAGGTGAGAAGAGGTGAGGTGATGATGTATAGTGTGACGTACATCTTGTGTGTTTTGGAATGTTGCAGTCGGCATGTCAAAGTATGACAACGGGAGGTGAGACGCAGCAAGACCTCACGAGGCATAGCACGGAGAGTAATGGCGGGGAAAGGTGTGGCGAAGATGGACATGCTGGTTAGTGGCAAGCCAAGAAGGTCGTGAAAGGCCGAGATGGGTACGGCAAGCCGAGAAAGGCGTGGTAGACCGAGAAAGGCGCGGCAAGCCGAGATGGGCGCTGCAAGTAGAGATGAGCGTTGCAAGCCGAGAAGGGTATGGCAAGCCGAGAAAGGGGTGGCAGACCGAGAAAAACGCGGCAAGCGGAGATGGGCGCTGCAAGCCAAGATGGGCGCGGCAAGCCGAGAAGGGTGTGGCAAGACGAAAAGGGTGTGGCAAGACGAAAAGGGTGTGGCAAACCGAGATGGGCGAGGCGAGAAGAGTCATTGCAGAGAAGGTCGAGGCAGAGAGAGAGTCGTGACGGGGAGGGTCGTGGCAGAGATGGGCGCGGTGGAAAGTGTCGCAGTAGACATGGGCACGGCGGGGTGTGGCCCGGTTGAGATGGACGTAGTGGGCACGTGTGTGGTGGGCAGATGTGTGGTTTTGAGAGAACGTGGTGGGATGTGTCGGGAGACCGTTGCGGTATGTGTGTGGCGGGTAGGAATGCGGTGATGGCGAGAGCGAGGCAGGGTCGGGTGCGGAGCGGGTAAGGTGGAGCGATATCCAACTCGTGAATCGAGGGAGAGATAACGTGGGTAATCGGAGCGAGACGGTGCTGCGTATGTGCGGCGAGACAAGGCGGAGCGGCGAGTAACAGGGGCTGCGCGAGGCACAGCGATGGATTAAAGGGGTTGTGAGGAGGTTTACGGCACGCTTTTACGAGCGACGTGTGTTCAGGCGCCCTCCCTGTCGGGGCGACGGCGGCGGCGGCGGTGGCGCGCCATCACGCGCTGGAGGACGAGCTCCCCTCCCACGCGACCCGACATTCCACTTGCCTCCGGACAAACATCCTCTCCAAACGGCTGGAAGCCAAGCGGCCGCCCTTACATTCGTTCCGCAAGGTATTACGACGGACCGGAATGAGTAGCAGCATGGGTAGAGCGTGTACCGACACAGCGCTTCAGCGCTCTCTGAGGCTCGAATCGCGCCGAATACTGAATTGAACTTCGCGTTTAGTGTTGCGAAGGGTATCGATCCAGCGCCGATTAGTTCGACCATATATGTGATCGGTTTCAGTTGAAGGAGGGAGATATGTTCGTACCCGCTGATGACTGTCTAGTCCTTTTGGCTCTAGCTACAGAAATCACCAATTTCTCAGTACGCGTATTTTTTGAGGGGGGTTAGTCAGAGAGAGCTGCAGGATAATAATAATAATACATATGATAACAAAATTAAATAATATACAAATTCTAACTTACCTAGCATCCAACTGTGTAAATCGGGAGCGGACGACTGAAGGCTAACAATCTTTATTTCATATTTATTTCAAATAGGTTTTAAATAATTTCTAAAAGATTAATTTGTAAACATATGACAAAAGCTCTAATGTGAGAAACGAACAAAGAAATATAAAATACTATACACATTCTAATTTACGTAGCATTCAACTGCCTCAAAGCAATTACCATTAGGATCAAGATGCGCAGTATATTCAGAGCGGGCGACTAACATTGACGCCCAATTACCCCAAAAATACTCAATTTTAGAAAACTCTACAATGACCTACTTGAAAATCTGATTTTGATTAACACATTTCAATAAGAAAAAAATTCTTCATAATTGTAGTAGTGGGAAGATCCTAAAAATATTTTGATTTTTTTCAATTGTCAAAATATCAGGGTTTTTAACCAACATGAGACCTGCACCATTTTCTTAAATATCCTTCAGACTATCCAACAACAAAATTTCATTAAAAGCAATGCAGCTGTTGCTGAGAAAAAATGTTTCAACAGAAATTAAAAATTGTCTATATTCCATGCAACATTACGCGAAAAATACTCGAAAATTTTCGAAAAATTTCACATTCTCTTATTTTAAAATGTACATTTTGGAACAGATTTTATTACGGGAAATATCTCTATCTTTAATATTTTAGTTGTATAAAAGACGCGAAAAATATTTTGAATTTTTTCAATTTTCGAAAAACTGGAGTTTTTAACCAACACTGCGCTATTCTCTTAAACGTGATTCAGACTATCTAACAACAAAAGTTAATCAAAATCGATGTCGCCATTTTTTGAAAAGTTTCAAAATGTCCCAGGTGTTTCATGTAAAGTACCTCCCAAAATTAAATTATCGGTTTCAAATTCAAGGAGCCGCTACAACAGCCAGACCATAACATCCCAAATATACTGGTTAAGCAGCGGCATTGTGCTTCCGCTACCCTAAAGCCAGCCTGGACGTCAGTCTATGAAACAAGGTTGGAAAGAAATTAGATTAGAAATAGAATAACGCCAGTCACATAAACATTTTTGAGATGTACTTAGACAGATTTCTCAGAATAAATGTTATAAACGTCTGAGTTAAGCACAACTGGTCGAATATTATAACATTTTGCTAATTAACATGTAGGGAGAAATCGCATATAGCGATATTATAATTGTGAAATTAGTTTCTCGATTAGGTATCTCATCGTACACTGATTATCAGTAAAGATATTTCGTTTATCTGCTTAACACCAAAGCAAGATGAGTTACCTCCAAACACGAAAAAATGTCACACGTGAAACCTCGTTATGTGGATTTCCCACCACATGTTCATTGTCAAAAAGTGATCATCTTCGACTACCTTCATGCTCCCTACATTTTAATATAAATTCTGTATATTTGACAATGCAGTTGTGGCGATTTTCAACTCTAATCCTCGCGCACGTTTGATTTTAGCTCATCTCAAAGATAATCGAAATATCCGCGAATCGTTCTGCGAGAGTGATATTACCGGGCGATGCGTGTTGCATTGCGGAGTGCAACGGCGCAGCCGCGGGCTCTGCGCTTCCGCCGACAGCCGGATTGCGTGACTGGGCGGCGTATCCTTTTGTGCGCAGCGGATGTGCACAAGGGATGGGAAGGGATGGCGCGCTTGGGCCCGTTGCGGGCCGGTGGGGTCCGGCTCGAACCGCAGAGGCCCTGCAAGGCTAGCGCAGGCTATTCGCGAGGCTCATAGGGGCAGATTGCGAGGGCTGCTATGAAGGCTCGCCCTCGCGCTGCTCGGCTGCTGCCGCCGGTATAATAGCTCATCCGTAAATCCGCAGCCGCAAATGCCAAACTTACGGCTACACATCACGTGTGGAATCTGTAATATATTGCTTGCTTCAAATGCGATTTCTTGTTGTTCACGAAAATACCTATAATTAGTTAACCATTGCGGACTCTCACGACCATGTACGTAAATTATGGATGTTCCAAATCATAGGTTTCGGTTGTAATACCAACAAAGCATTAAGGCATTTCAGTTTGGATATGTTTCGGAATATTTCAATTACATCTTCAGGGCTAATAATATAACAAGAGCATCTGTTAATATATATATATATATATATATATATATATATATATATATATA
>BOPP01000071.1:5391541-5412521 GCA_017312745.1 Gryllus bimaculatus | reverse complement strand
CCACGCCCCGCCACGCCCCGCCACGCCCCGCCACGCCACGCCACGCCACGCCACGCCACGCCGCGCCGCCACAGGCACTGAGCCAAGGGCAAGGCTGCGGCGGCGCCCCTGCGCCCACCCGTCGACACTGCGCCCCACCACGCCCCTTCACGCCACGCCCAGAAATGCTTAATCGGTCTCCGCCTTGAACGCCTTAGCTGATCCAAAACACTCATTATTCTGGTGCACCGCACCCCCATCTGTTCACCCATCCGTTCAATCTCATCTCCGCTCATTCCATTTCATTCTATCACACGTCACCGAGAATAGTCTCATCATTCCGTTGCACCGCACACTGATCTGTTTGTCCGATTCAATCGTCTTTCATCTTTTCTCGGTTAATTTCATTTCATTATAATATAATTTTCAATTGCGTCTTGATGGACTTATTTTACTTCATAATGTATCGTTCCGTTTTTTTCACTCCATTGCACACACCACTCGACGCTGCCACATAGTTATTTCATACGTATTACTGCACTTTGACTTACTTGGCATCGGCTCAATAGTTTCATCTAGATCACTGTGCCAACGCATACAGCATTTCTTAAACGTCTTTCCTCTGACATTCGTGTTCATCTAGTTCCACCCAGACAAATCACACTTCAACTTGTCATAGTATGAGATGCCTCGCTTCAACTATGATTTTCCTTCGCCTTGTCTCATTCAATTATTTCAAAGCCCAGCAAATAAAACGTCTTTGTACCTCATTTCGCTTTGTCTCACCTCGTTTCATCTAACATTCTACTCCCTTCCTTTAATTGCACCGCCCGATCTCCCTCGGTTCCTTTCCACATCTCTCTTCTCTTTGCTTGAACCCACGCGTTCGCAAGCAGATGCCTGTCCCGCCGCTAGCGCCCCGCTCCGGCAGCGGCCTCTCGAGGAACGAACGCGCAGGGTGCGGTCGCGTCGCCGCCCAAGTCGACCGAATGTTCGTTCGTGCAGGATGGTTCTACAGACAATGGCCACGCCACAACCGTATTTCACCTTTATAGCCATCTTTTTCTTCCCGGGGCCCTGAGGCGAGGAAAGGGGAAGGGGGCACGCGCCTGCGCGTTCTGCTGCCTTTACATAGGTGTCGCTTGAGTTCTTTGAAAGAAAAACAAAATAATAGAAAAATGTGTCATTCATAGTCACTTGCCACAAAACGCTTTCTGGAGCCACTCAGTCATAGAGTGGAATGTCTCTTTGTGCCGATGTTGTAACTGAATCCACCTGACACCAGATGTTTGTCAACTGTAAGTACATGTACGGTGCTGCGTGAAATATTGAGGGTTTAATCTACTTCTAATTGCTTTATTAATCCCGTGGGGCTGTCACAGGGCTGTCTTCAGAAGTGATCAACCGCGATTCATCAACTTGAGGCAGAAGATGAGTAAAGCAATAAATTATGAGAGAATCAGGATGAAACTAAATGGATGAATTGCGAATCAAATTTCCCCACAAACGCTTTGTACTCCACAAATGTCTCACTTAGAGATCAAGATTCAAACTAGTGTCCAGGCAGAGTTAACTCACCATAGCTAGTTTTAATGCAGAGCCATGAGACACTCTAGTACTCACTTAAAACTCTGTTCTACATAATTACTAAATTTTTACTACTCCGACAAATACTTCATAAACAGTCCAGTTCACATACCTCTACCCAGAAATCTTTCGAAAGTTCCAACGTGTTAAATTAAAACATGAATTCTTCTTAGTTCAGTTTCCCCGTCGCGTTGTTTAATTCAAAACTTCTGAAACAGTGCTGGCAGCAAAATATTTGAAGGAGTTCTCTCGACACTCGAGGCGTTCCTGGTCGGTCGCCCCACTTCGCGCCGGCGCGCCGCGCCGCGCCGCGCCGCGCGCTGCCAGCCATTCCTGCGCAGCGCGCTCTCCCTCGGCTGCTTCGGAATTGGGAGCGCCGCGACACGCGATCATTGGATCCCGCTGGACTTTGACACGTCCACGCCTATAAAAAGCCACGTCAACAAAACCCTTACGAGATCTTTCATTGATGATACGTGTTTTGTGCATGAGTTAACGTCCCTACATAGCAGTGGCAAAGGAACGGTTCAGAGTTAGCGTTTCGTACCTTAAACTTGCTTCGTGTTTGAGGAAACATAGTCAACGCTAATTTCAAGAATTGGTTATTAGAAATATAATAAAAATAGTGAGAATTTTGCAGGTTGTGATTATGTAATTTAATAAGTTTAAAATCATGTTAGAATTACCAATGAGGACAAGTTATTTTTCATAAATTTAATCATTGAATAACATTAAATAACCTTAGCTACAATTATATTGACTTAATTAAATGAAATTGTAATTTACATTAATAAATTTTATACTTTATTAAAACAAAATAATAATATCGCAAGAATCCGACAGTCTGTTAGTCTATAACGGAGATACGAAAAACAAAAGAAAACGATATACATAAGGAAATACAATATCAATAAATTTACAGTTAAACGAGACTAATTAGACTATTTACCGTCGAGGTTCTCCCTCGCATAGATACATTTGCTTGGTAAGACTCTACGACACAGTTTTCAAATAAATTTTACTCTATCACCCTTGAAAACATTTTTTGGAAAATGTATTTTTAAAATCAAAAGTACAATGTATCAATTAACAATGACGAAATAAACACAAAAAATAATACAACATTTATAAAATGTTTTTCGGCAAACGTCGGTTTGTTATGGATCGATATTCTCAATTAAAATCAAAATTACACGACTGAAAAACAAGTGCATTTGGTACTCCAGCCCTGAAAAGTACGATTGTAATTAAAAATTAACATGAAAACTTCTTGAAGTACAAACATACTCCCACGGTAGGAAACCCTCCGTTGCTCCGTACTTCCGCGAAGAAGGAATAGCTCAGACAATTAATATTATTATTGTTACTATTATTACTATTATTATTTTTTTATTATTGTTAATTATGTACAGTGCAGTGGCATGAAACTGAGGGAATCGAGTGTCTAAGAAAGACATTACAGCTCAGTGTTAAGTGAAATGTAGTGAATAGGAGTGTTATGAAATATTGCACAGTGAAGTGTTCACGTTAATTTGTAAAGTTTATAAATTTTGTAAAGTTGTAAAGTTCTGTAATGTTGAGTTAGTGCATTCTGCCAACAAGTTTTTAAACTTAATTGCAGAATTGGTAATAAATCTAATGTAGTTGATTGATTACGAGCGCGTGTAGGGGATGTCTTCCCCTGGGGAGCGGGGGCGGTTCTTCTCCGCTGGAGCTGACGCTCAACTACGCATTTCCCTCTCCGCGCCCCTCTCTCTGCCCCGCTCCGACATTCGCCTGGAATTGATCGGTGAAACTATGAAAAACTACCGACCAGAGCTGCCGGCGGCTCCTGACAGCGGCTGAATTCGACCTAGCTATCTAGCTAGTGACGAAAATGCCCTATCGCCGACCCCTAGGATGCTGCAGAGACAGGGACGATGTTGGCTCTGCGCGACGTCGGTGGCCGAGACAATTAAGACGCGTTTCTAGACAGGCGTCGATGTCACTTAGACTTTGGAGACAACAGAAGGGTACGATAACACTCCCTTTTAGGCTTTATTACAAAAGTTGGAAAACTAATATTAGTAACTTGTGGACTCAACAAGTAAGCAATCATCTCTCCGGCGACGACAGGAAAATCGAATACACTCTCGGGTGACCTACGCAAGGTTTAATGCGAAATTCTGAGTAGTTTCTAAAAGAAAAATAGGCTCATTTAATTTCATACGTAGCCTGAGAGAGAAAGTAAAATGACTTTTACGTCTAATTTGTTCACCGAAATAAACATTCAAAGATTAAAAATGGTAAGTTCAAAACGACTTACCTGCGACACAAATATAAAAATATGAATACTGGTGGCAAATCGTTCGGAGATATTTTTAGAATCTGGATCGCAAACTCTAGGACACCCTGGATTAAAACAGTCATCCCCATTCTATCGTTAGAAACTTGCCTTTATTATCGTAATATATAAAAAACGAGAAAATGCAGTCCAAAACTTTTACTCGTGTAATTTTTTTTATATAGAACACGTTACATCTGTGGGAAATGTAATTTAGGCACGAATTATTTCGAAAGTTTCTCTAATATTATTACACACAGAACAGGACATATTCTTGGACAGTGGCATAGAAAGGTCTAATGGCACCCGGGGCGGAAGGAAAAGTGTCATCCCACTGTCAAACCCAGCAGAAATTGGCCTGACAACAATCCCCTAGCCCCCACTCTTGTAGGTTAGACAAAAGTGAATAATTTGCACGGATTTTCGCTTTTAATTTAAGTTTCACTTCTCTGTAACGTTACTTCTAACGCGTGTATCAAGTTATAACTCAACAGCTTATAAGCTTTTTCGAGTTACGCGTAACACATTCACACATTAATTCGTCGATCCACACAGCCAACTGCACAACGACCCTTATTGTCTGGATAATATTTCTGTGTACTTGAAGGCTGACTGAGCAAAGAGGATTTCGTTATCCTATCAGTGGCTACAAATTGTGATGCTCTCACTACAGAGTTGCCGATGCTTATTTAAAAAAAATAAAGTCTTAAGCGCGTATCTCCTGAAAATTGAAGAGCGCTATTAATCGTTTGGTTTTGCATTTTCCTTCTAAAAAGCGTTTACATTTAATGCATTTTCTTAAAAAAAACGTGTCTCGCTGTACTTACTTTTCGTCTATTTTACGCGTGCCGTGCAAAAATGTTTCGTTTTTTTTTATTGGCGGTATTAGTGTAAAGGACCACCGCAACGTACTTCATTAACTAAGAAGGGGAATTATTACCATTCATTATTCTACTATTAATACAATGAGTAGGACGTGCGAGTCTAAATCCTGATCCGATCGAAGAATGACTCCTGGTCCACATGTCTGCCGCCCGAGGAGCAGCAATGCCCTACCGACCCCCAGCTGACAAGTAGGCAGAAATATTATTATGACAATATAGTCTTTATGGTAGAAACCATTTCATTTGCGTTACGGATCCTCAAAACGGATTTTACCACTAAAATTTTGAGCTTGAATTTTTGGACAGATTCCAATATATTTCCTCAATATGCCTAGCAGAGCAAAAGTAATAAAAGCAATAAATTTATGGTCAGTTTTTATCGACTATTCACTTTTCGTAAGTAGTCATTTCTTCTAGTGATATGAAATGGTTCAATACAAAATACATGTAATAAAACAATACTACCAAAATCAACAGTATTTTACGTAACAGAGAAGTCATGTATAAAACAATTATCAAAACAATCATCTAAATCCTGAACTGATCCAAGAACGACCCCAGGAGCACCACGTTAAATATATTACCATTTGTGAAAATGAAGTATTTTATATTATGAATAGCTGTTACATCACATACTGAATCACAAATTTTTCGCAAGCTCATGCGGAAGCATTGTTGAAAATTTCAACTTCCACACTTAACTTTAGAATGAGAAGTTACCTACTGAAATAATAAATAATTTAGAGAAAACATTCATTTCATTCATTCACACTATTTCATTTTCAGCAAATACAATCGTGTGCCTGGGGTGCACTGTATGCAAAGAGCATGAATCACTACACAAAAGGCCTTGATTGCATTAGAGGTGCAGCCGCGCTGTGCTGACGATGGCAGATTGAGGCGGTGCCCTGCATGTGAGAGGCGTTCGGTCCCCGCAGAGAAGCACCGGCCGGGGACGGCGGCGGCTGTGCCCCCAGAGAAGCAATCTAATAGAAGGGCGGGGCGGGGCGGAGCGCAGCTTCGCTCTGCGCTGATCTCTTTCCGCTTGAATGCGCGTTGCTCCCGCTGCCACGCCCCCGCCCTCCTGCTTCCCTCGCCTCCCATCGCCACCTCTCGCTCCCCGCCACCCCACGATCCCCGCCACTAAACGCCACTCCCCGCCGCCGCCCCTAGCGATTCCTTTGTCAACGAACTCCTCGTGGGCTGCTGTCGCCGCCGATCGCGCGAGTGGTGTGGGGCCGGTTGATGAGGGAAGCTGCAAACACATTCATATCGCGGTGCTCGATCCCAACGCTCCCTCAGGCGGATTTGCTCCGAGCGCATGTGGCGCGATGGACAGACACGTTCAGGTGCACGCTCATTTGGAATTATCGTTTTGAGACTAGCGATTCCCATGCTTTGCGACTTTTGATTCTTTTAATAACTGAATGTAAATAGTAATATTGTTCTGAACCTTTTTGATTGGCATGGTTAGCATGGCATGATTGGCATGACAATACACTCTAGTTTTAAATATTCTCTTATGCGTTCATGCAATCACATGAACAAAGCTCAGAATCTCAGTGAATCTCATTTTCTTCAAAATACATTTTTGTTCACTTTTGCCATATAACGAAAAATCTCAGCAAAAGCTCACATATATACATATACATACATATATATATATATATATATATATACATATATATATACATATATACATACATATATACATATATATATACATATATACATACATATATACATATATATATATACATATATACATACATATATACATACATATATATACATATATACATACATATATATACATATATACATACATATATATACATATATACATATATACATATATATATATATATATGTATATTAAACCTTACAGCTCGAAACTAACCTAGGAACTTGGTCATCCGATCACGGAAGAAATATATTAATTTAGTTGAGTATGTTCATTTGAGCCCAAATATAATTTCTTAAAAGTACTCCAGCAAGAAGCGATCAGCTTATAACAATGAATTCATTTGATATAGCAACCTTATTTATTCAGGTCAATAATTTTCAATTATGAACGTGTCGGTTGCTGTCCACAATCTTGAAAAAAGCTTTATTGACACAGGTGTCTGTGCGTCTACATAAATTGTAGAAGATAACTGAAGGTGAAGTCCAGCAAGCGTGTTTGTTAAAAAGTCTTTCCAAGTTAATTTAGCGCGAAGTTCATTTTCTTTTTTTCCGTTTCAGAAAACACAGCGTGTGTGTTTCTGAAAAAGGAACGAGGCTGTAGCATTAGTAACACACCCGCTCTTTATGGAACTGGAATTAAACTCTCTCAGTTCCCTTGCATATGTAATATAATAGAACACAGCAATGTGTCGCCCAAACCTTCACAGAGAAACGACATCTGAAATTATGAAGTAGAAGCAATTCACGCACACACATTTAATTCATGTCATTATGTTTTTATGCAACAAAATGAGAATAATAGTCGTTGGTCTGGAATTAAATAAAATGGCGCTAGTTCCCCCAATGGTTTTGAATATATTATCCCCTCTTCAGGGCTTCCTGAAGATGTCTATTCATATGTGAGGAAATTACACCCATGTTAGGAAAACTAATTAATTTTATTTTAATACCCGAAGACAAAATAATAACTCTAAATTCCGAAAGTTTAGCTAACCAAGAGTTCATCTAAAACCGAACAATCATCCAGTCAACAACTAATATTATTTAATGTGTCGTCGTGTAGTGTATTTAATGTGCTATGAAAGTCTTGAGTACATCTTGCTTCGTACGATAAACATAGGTTCTACACACGTACCGGGGGTAATTTCAATTTATGCATTTAATTTTTCATCACACACGCAAATAAGATATAAATACTTTTCCTCCTCTTCTTTTCTCTCCACTACATTGCAGAATTTTATAATTGAATAGTTCAAACAATTTTGGGAAAATCTACCGAGTTGTTTTCAAAATTGTTTATGGTTTACTAGTTCATTAGTACGCGTTTATGGCCTTGAAATGAAACACATAATGGTCTATTTATACCCCTGCAAACCTTTTAGATTTTATATTCCCGCCAGGACCTTCTGAATAGGCTACTTCGTGCCCGCTTCACTACCAACCCAACAAATGACATACGTTTTATTAATTCGAATTATTAAAATTAAGAAAGGAGGAAATATAATAAATAAGTGGTATAATGCTCAAATAGGAAAATAGCTAGACATAAACATTATTTTTTACATTAATATGAAAATTACAATTTGGAAATGTTTCCATGAATTTAAAATTCCCATCAATCACTCCTATTTCTCTATCACGTATTACATTTTCTTCTATAAACAAGTGCTCCTTGAATAGTAGTCCCATTACAATTCCCTGCGACAAATTCACATAAATAGGGCTCTCACATTGGACTCCACTATTAGATTTCAGCGTATTGGACTCCACTATTAGATTTATCTCGCTGTTTAAAGTTAGTAGCTTCAAAAGCATGAAAAGTAGCGGTGGGATATCAGAATTTATAAAACTGCTCACACACTTCCACTTTTCGATTAACATTCTTCCTCACTAAACATGAACGAAGTGAAAAGCCTCGCATTTTAAATAAGAACATTTTTGTAAATAATGCCCGCAAGATTGTCGATTGTAGAATTTAAAATAAAACCAGTCTAAATGAAAAATATCAAAACACTTTCTAAAGTAGTTTTTCATTGTTTACAAATGATGATAACCGCTATCTCAATTCGCAGGGAAACAAATCTTCCCTTACACAATCTCGTGTAATCTTACTCCCTGTGTGTCCACCCCCCCCCTACGTTAGCTCTGCTGCGCTAGATGTCGCGTTGTGTTGGCTTTGTTGGGGGGGGGGGGAGATCGCCTCGAGAGGAGAGCAACGTCGCGTCGTGCATTGGAGGGTGGCGCGGCGACCCATTAGAAATATTGCGACGAGCGCCCCTGGCGGCGCACAAAGGTGCTCCAGGGCTCCCCGGAGGCGAGCGGGTGTCACCGCTGACGAGGGACAGCGGGGGTGTCGCGGTGACGTGCGCTCGTGGTTCGCAGTGGAAAGCGAGGGAGGGGGCGGAGGACGTAGGTGGTGGGATGGAGGGAAAGAGAATGGAGACGAAAGATGAAGGCGGAAGAAGGTGGTAAAGACGCAGGGAGTGAAAGAGGGTAGTTAAATATAGGTAGGGGGAGCGCATAGAACTGCGATGGTAGATGAAATACTGTTGGTGCCAAGGAAGAGGAGTTAGGGGACACGGGAAACGGGGCAGAAAAGTGTGACAACGTTTATCGGTGCAAGGTGTGTGAAGGCGGTCAGGGCTTAAAGAGGGTTGAGGATGTTGAGGGAGCGAGTATTTACGAGCCCTAGAATGAGGGGAGGGAGAGATAATTGGATTTTGCGGGATGAGGATCGCAGAGACAAAGATAAATGACTGTTAGAAAGGTGATAGATTCCCCAATTGCGGAAGTAACAGGTTGTAGAAGGAACTGAAGCATTGCACTAATGAAAAGGTGGCTCCAGGGAATGAAAAGCTCGTGGGTTTTAGAAAACCACTGCAGATGTTATAAATTACGTCATGGAGAAGAATTGGCAGTGGGACAGTAAAAAGTGGAAAGAAATATATTATTAGTTTTAAACTAATAAATGATGTTGAATCTAATTCATAATAAATTCATAATGACGTTACTTCAAAATTACTGATTCATGAATTTATCTCAAGAACAATTAAATAAAAATCGAGCTTGTCTGTTCGATATGGTTTTTCAACAGAAAGCACCCTTTTCGACAAATAAATATTCACGTATTATCATATATGATCTAATAAAAAGTGACATTCCTAAGTGATCATAAGTAACGAGTATTCAGAAATATTTAATTGTAGATGTGTACTTGCAACATACAGTGAAGCCTGTCTGAAAGACCTGTCTGGAACGACCTGACCTCTCCTCTGACCTGACCTCTCAACAACCCAATTTGCTGGGAAAGGTTGCCAATCCATATATTGTGTGCAAATGATCCGACCAAATTCCCAACCACCAACCAGCTTCTTAATAGAAATTTTTTAATTATTATATGGATTTGGTTCACTGTGTTTTTAATTTTTTATCTTATTTTTGCGCTATTTATTTTTTGTACTCCAGTCCGTACATTTACGTAGTTGGCATCACATTTAATTGTGAAAATTTCACATAACATTTGAAAAAGTTGTGATAAATAGACAGTTTTCAAAAAGTCGAGAAAATTATATAGCGGGAACCAATATGTGTCTTACATTTTCAGAATGAAATGAGAATAAAATAATTTTTGATATAAAATTATTAATGCTGTGATGACGTGTGATTGTGCTATGTGGTGCCAACTACATAAATGTACTGACTGTGTTTAAATAAATAAATGGAGCAAAAGTAAGATACAGACATTTTCTTTACTTATCACTTTTAAGATACGACAGTCAGGAAAATTACAAGAGTACTGCAAACAGACTTATCAGTACGTGAAATGACGTTTGGCGAGGGTGCAAACCGCTCCACACACCCTGCCTGCCTTAGCTTCTCTCTGGGGCGAATCGGTGCCCGGGGAGTGTGGAGGGAATCAATTAACTATATATACCGTCAACATAGGTATGGTATCACGGTTACTCGTTCCATTTCTGTTTCATTGCTTCTAAAGTGACGGAGGATACGAAAGTGGCCAAAGGTTACATTCTTTGAATTAACTCTTATCGTACTTTCCTGGAAAAACATCTGATGCGGTACAAATACCAATGCGTGAAGTCAAGGTTATGGACTTGGCCAGCGACACACGAGTGGTCACCCAAGTCCCATATGTTGATGTCCTCTAAAAATGTGGGAAGAGGTGCGAGGAAAGCGACGTTCTGAGCTCCTAAGGCATATATTGTGCCATGCATATTCAAATGACATAGTGAGTCTATGCAAGAAAATGACGGTTCGCTACCGGTACACAACTATTAAGGATTCTAAAGCTGAAAATTATTTTAAGGTTTATTTTTAAACGAGAGTTGGAGATATGAATTCTTTTAAATACGCTTTAAAACATGGTAAATAAGTCTAAAAGGGCCTTTAAGTCAAAGTAGATAAAAAAAGGGAAAAATAAAACGTAGTCAACATGTTTTATTTTCCATAATCCGAGCTTATGTACTAAAAACCTTTCATTAACAAACGGTAAAACAGACACTTTCCTAAACATACGATGTCTGGTAATAATGGACGATTTTGGGGGCGAAAAAAGAAAGATCCTCCAAAGTAACCACAATTTCCCTTAAATACCACGTTTTCACGAATAGTGGTTCCTTAATACAAGTTTCACTGTACATTTATTGCGAAAGCTGCACATTTTATTTTTAAGTGAAGAGTTCTTGAATAGAGTTTGGCTGTTTTTTTGTTGAAAATATGATAAACTAAATTGAACATTTCTCTACACTTTGCTGCAAGTTGAATACACTTTATATATTGCCTTTTCGGACGATGGATCATAATATTTCGTCAGTTATTCATACAGTAGTAATTCCAGTTTTTTCTCTTCGTCATAACTTTTAAATTAAATTAATAATAGGACAACCCTCATACAGCACAAAAAGCTTAATAATTAATTTCAAATAGAGTTCATTTACAACGCGATCAAAATTACAAGCATTTCGAACGTCTAGAAATCAGAAGATGCTTTTTCTAAAATCAAAAGCTAACAGCATCTCAATGGACTACAGTGTAATATCCACGCCAGTCCTGTTTGTAAAGGCCATTGCAATAAAAAGCGCGCGAGTGTAAATATTATGCATCCGGATGACGAGATTCTGAGTTCAAGTTCGCGCGCATATTATGGCATCCTCCGTCGCAGCAAGCCATTAGTTTCTGCGCGCGGCGTGGAAGGCAATCTGCATCCCAGAGTGATTTGTTCCCTGGATGGTCGGCGGAGGTCGGGGTCGCGTTCGGAGGAAGCGCTGTGGAAGGACGCGTCCATGTGGCTTTCCGAGCAACGTGACATGGACATTCGCAGGGGAGCCGCCTCGTCAAGGTCGCAAAATGCCGACACGGACGAACTCCGGACGAAGTGGCCACCGTCTCTGGGCAACCGCGTAAAGTCGCTTTCGCGCTCCGAGATATTTGTGAGCTGAGTGTCCTCGTCCGAGGGACTATCCGACCCAATTGAGAAACGCTGACAGCTGAAGGTCGCGGATCGCCAGCGATCGCAAGAGTAGCTCAATTGCCACCAAGTGCCCAGGTGTCCAGGCCCTCAATTGCTACCAGGAAGTCACTTTCGCATACTGATATTCCTGAGCTGTACCGACGAACAGATATCCGAACTCGAAATACCTGTCTGTGGGACTTCCAAAGGTCTCTAAACATTTAAGGAAATAGAGAAATGAAATCGGGAAATGGCTATGGAGTGTGGGCGTGTAGAGAGAAACCACTTCTAAGTAAGCGCAACAGAGCATCTGTCAACTTGTTTGATGCTGGGGGAATCCATACAGTCTGTTGCGGACACTTGTTCAGACAACTTGCAAGGCCTGAAGGGCCTCAACAGAAACCTGCAATATGTTTTGCGGACCATATTTTCATTACTGGGGCGATCCACACCTGACTTTCCAGTTTTGTTCATCTCAACACTTTTGTATACGTGTTAGCCGGATAGCCGAGAATTTATCTCAATACTTTGCCGGCTGCTCTGCAACGGGAGGGATAAAACGACGCAATATGTCAGACCGATCCATGCACATCACAATGATACACATTGGGATGATTTTGAATTTCTGAATTTGCTAGAAAAAAATCCTTAAATCTCAACTTCCATTAAAGATAGTGTTGACCCCGGCAGGGTGCGTGCGCTAGACATGCAATGTTCTCTCTCAAAATGGAGGAGAAAGACTTTCACTTTTGACTAATAATTCTCGCGGGCCACAATAAATGGCACCGCGGGCTGCTAAATGCACAACCGTGATCTACATAAATGAGATAATTGAGGTAAGAAGTGAACAAGACTCTTCTCTAGAACAAGTAGCCGCACATCCATTAGAAATATTTCAATGAAGAAACGTCCCACTTCAATAGCGACGAACAAAGAGCTTGCAGCAAACGAACTTTTGTAGTGTTTTATATAAGAGTAAATTTAACATTCCATCTCAACTCCATTGCATTATCATTTACTAGGGAAATATGGTGTGCTACGAGCGTTTTTTCATCTCTGGTGCCACCCTCAGCGGTCGGTTCAATGCTGAATCCAACGGCAACACATTCTCAAGCACGCCAGCTCATAAATGAGTGCTGAACACTCGTATCCTTACGGCAAGTGGCAAATAAAAGGAAAGTTATGTTATAAAAGCAAGATAAAAAATAGAAGAATGAGAGAGATAAAACATTAAAAGGGAAATAAAACTGCTTTGGGAAGTTCATATATATTCATTCTGTATTCATACAGAATTTGGCCTACTAGGGGATTTGCTTGAGATATGATTGAGAAATTTGATTGATTGTTTAGTGATTCCGGGCACGTGAACTGCTAAGGCCGCCTCAGTGTGTCCAGTCCATGTGTTCATCGCGGGAGGTGGCGGTGATCTTTTTCTCGTGGATGGCGACAGTCGACACACATTTCAACGATGGTTTTCTGTATTTTCTCGGACTAGGCATTTGAGATACTTTCAGGACTTACTCCCTTTAATTGAAGGGCTTGGGGCAGTTCAAAGATACGTTACATCAGCAACAAGAAGCCTTCCTCTATTCGTAAATGATCATATTTCGATTTTGGCGATAGTGAGGCTTATCTTGTTTCAATGCTATATGTCTAGTTGATATTGATGAAGGGCTTGCAGTTAGAAGATGAGACTCACTACGATCAAAGTGGAAAAAAAATAACATTTTCGGGAGCCTTGGTGTGGCTAGTGTGGATAAACTTCTAATTATCCCAAGCCTCTCAATTTTAGCAATTCCCAACACTCTACTGAATCTCTTTTCAATCTTCCATCTAATCCCTGTGTCCCATTTCCAACCGAAAGGGGACTAATAAATCTTATTGCGCCAGCCCCTAGCATAAAAACAGTTCGGTTCGTCTAACAGTATAATAATATTCAGAGTTTGTGAACAATGAAAAAATAACGCGACAAACTGTACGATGCGGAGTTTTGTGGTTCGTGGCGATGGATGGGTCCATTCCCCGCCTTAACCGTGCGCTGACCTCTGCATGGGTCAAGCCGTAAGCTTCAGCACAATTCTCCTCCCAAGGGTTGAAAATACTTTCCGTATACTTACAATTCTAATTTCCAGAAAGTATGTTATGACGCTCATGTATTAAGACTACATTCATTAAAACCATACTCGCACATTTATTGGCAACAATCAAAGAAATTATGCTAATTAACTCATTGTGGTAAAATGTTATATGGAATGTTGGATTTAAAATTTAATATAGTTTCAGCGCTGTTCTTTAAATTTGTTAAATAGTTTTTCTTCATCCTACCAGTCACCAAATAACCACACCAGCAGGAACATTTTAAAGTGATATTCCGGTAATATAGTCGGTATTATTTATGATTTTACAATATCTAAGAACATATAATAAGGCCCCAAGACCATTAATCTGTTTCCATATATATTTTTATGCTAGAAATGTTTAGGGAAATATAATATTTTTTAAAATATCTATTCAATATATTTTATCATACAGAACTAGTGACTGTAGATGAAGAAATGTAAAATATTTGTATTGAAAAACTATGTCAGTTATTTTATTCTTTATATTCGAAATTGATTCTATAGATTTTTATTTGAACCTTTTTTCTCTCTCCTCCTTCCGAAACAAGAAGTTAACCAACAATTACACTCGAAGTAAAGAAAACTGTTGAAAGTGGCCACAGCTGGGTGTCTCTGCCCTACTAGAAGCACCAATAACGTAATAATATAATTATCAAAACAATTTATTTTATGCTGAATCAATTACAGAGTTGCCAGATGGCTTGGGGAGTCTCTTCGCCATTTGTGAAACTAATTCCTCAAAGTATCTCATAATACGGGAGAAGATCAAAGATTGATAATATTTGTAAAAATAAAATGTATTTTTACGTAAGGCAGGCATGTCATTGCTCTGCGTCCACAGCAACTGGCCCCAGGTCGCAAGGTAAGTGTTACACGCAACGCTTTTGCATGACTTCACTCGATTCTAGGTCAACGACATTCTTATTTCCACAAATGTAGCTCCATTAATACCAATTTTTCTCTACTAAAGCAGAGAAATGATCAATGTTAAAATGAAGTAATACATCAGATTTAAAATTGATAATTGGAATTACAATTAAACATTTTGAATTGCACGTATTTTGATTTTGAAATTGTGCAATTTGCAATGTACAGTGTACAATTGCATTAACTTTCTATGTTCAAGTTAGAACGTTCAACTAAGATTATTTTCTGTTAAAAAAAGCTGTCTTTGCTTTTTTGCCACCTAACTTATAAAGACTTGTTTATTTCTGTCATATTTCTATATACAGCAAATAACTGAACGATTTAATTAAACATAAGACAAAACGAAAACAATCAAAAAATTCGTCATTCGAACATATTACTGCCCACTAGCAGAAATGTTTATGTAAGGCAAAGTAGTAATATAAAAATAATTGTAACAATTGTAAAGTAGTAATATAAATCTCGGCTGTTTGACACAACAAAACTGGCAAACATAATATCATTTGAAAGCACGGCTTCCTGCCACGCGCCGCATCAGCCTGCACGTGAACACACCTTTCTGGATTCCGAGGGGAAATAAGAGCGGAGTCAGGGGAAGTAGCCCGTGCTTGCAGAGGCGTCGAGGTTCCCAGGCGGGCAAGTAGCTCGTGCGGGCGCAGCCTTACATGCCTGAGCCGTAAGACTATGGGCCTCGTTCAAACGTTTGAAGGGAAGTAGCCGGTGCCGCTGTGTCAGGGGAACGTGATAGCCACACCCGGGCAAATGCGCTCTCAATTGCCTGACACACAACCGTCCGAACTCCCCACAAATCTTGAATAGACTTACTGTATGTGGAATGCAATGCAGGATGATGTAAGGCTAATACGTAGTTCTGTATTGAATTCTATCCTTCTTTTGTATAAGTTACAAGTTCTTATTGAATAAGAAGCATCAAAGGACAAGAAAGAGAAACCGAAAAGAAGAGAATGACAAACCGTGAAAGGAAAGAGGAGCAAGAGAAGAAGGGATGAAGAAGAGATAAATAATGTTTGTGCCGGAAGTAACTAAATCAAAATAAAAGTAATACGGAGAGGTTCACAGGATTGGTTCACAGGAGAGGAAGACGAAGAGTTAGATGGGAGTGGAAAATATTATCGCCTGGAGGTCATATGAGGACATTAATGCACCCAAACTCACTCGTCCTTGTTCTTCTTCTAACTAGCGAAGAGGTATTGGTTCACAGGAGAGGTAGGCGAAGAGTTAGATGGGAAAGGAAAGTATTATCGCCTGGAGGTCATATGAGGAAATTAATGCACCCGAACTCGCTCGCCCTTGTTCTTCTTGGAACTAGATGTAGGGCGTATCCGAGTCTGAATGTATAAATTAACCACAATGCTTTCAGAGATAATGGTAAGGACACTGATCTGTCTGCATAATTCAGCCCGCTCGTTCGTGGCAACTAACGAAGGATTATCCCTGATTGAAAAGGAAGCTGTCGAGAACGCTGGGAGAGAGACATGAAATGGCACTTCAACTATAATTTCCTTTTGGAGAGGAGTGATTTCCATCAGATCAACGAATGGAATATTCATTAGAGAATATCGCAACTCAATATAGACACTCTAGTTAAGATCATTTCGACGGAATTGCATATCCTAGGCAACAGTACACACATTTTGTTTAATTAAATAGTTTCGTAAAAACTACTTGCTACTAGCACATAATAAGGAACAAAACAATAACAACAAATATAAACGAAGTTAGTAAGACTTGTTAGTGTGACCGACACGAATCTATTTTAATATTATTATCGAAATATAACATAGGTCACACTAGACAATTTGAATTCCCTTACTACGAAATAATTATTACAAGCTATTTCTGCACAAAACCACCAACGTTAACAGCAAAAGCTATTCCATAATTTGAAAGTGCAAATAAGAGATGTCTTCTTAGAAATAGTATTTTAAAATTAAACATAAACGTTTTCCCTCAAACTTCACTCGTCAATAAATGGTTAAAACACTCAAATGTTTTTGTCGTTTGCTACAAGAGTTCACACAGTGAAGTACTTGCAGTAAAGTACTTCGTTTATTACCCAGATTATTTCCATTCCATGCATTCGCACACCCAAGTACGTCATCATTGTGCACCATTGAAGCTTGGTGGCAAATCTTCTCAATTCCGCTGTAATTGCTCAATCGAAGCCCTAAGTGAGATGAAGGGCGGGTTTGCGTTATTCGAGGCAGTTTCCTATACTGGGAATTGGCCTTGTTTTCCTTGTGACTCTCAAAAATGCAGTTCAGTAAGCGGATTGGCATCATAAAGACCATGAGAGAGATATAAAACAGATACAAGGGCCATTTACGAGCTTATTCATTGAATGCGACGAGTTACAGTGTAGGCGTTTTTCGTAAAGCCGAAGACCTCCAACAAATGTTCAAATGTAATTTTACTTCTAGCGGTACGTGTCAGTGTTATGATAAAAATCAGAATTTGAAAAGGAGTAGCACTGACATATGTCGCTGATCTGTACTGAACAGTTATCTAAAAATAAAATTTTCTTCCTTCTAAACAAACTATAGGAATTTTTAAAAAAAGCAATACAATATTTCATACTGGGTATCTAATTTGCATCTCATGATGTAAATGCAAAAATTCACAAACTAAAAAACAAACGCAAAGTTGCATATTTTAGAGAAAATTTTAAAAAAATTTGCAGTTGAATCTAACTGATAAATTAACATATATAATTTCCAAAGCACGAGTGAATTTTGTGTGATCATTTTGATAATAAACACACTGATTATTGAAATAAGCAATAAAACGAAATAAATCGTATTGGGCAATTCAGTGGGTGTTGAATGAGCAGTTTACTTACTTTTCCCGATGATTCTATTCTTGTTTATTGATAAGTAATTTTTTCAAGTTCTGTGAAGCACATTGTAAATCGATTATGTAAAACACCGTGATGTTTTAATGCTTATGTTGATTGATTACACATTGCATTTTTACAGAGAAAACCTGTTTAGTTATTGAAATAAAAATAATGCATCTAGGGTAAATGGAAGAGAAAATTAGACTGAAGGGAATATTTGATAGTAATTTTTGTTAACAGCTCGCATTGCTTGATAAATGAACAATACTATTGGCACCCTAGTAAAAGAATCACTTAAATTAAGTATCATATAAACAGTACATTCTGTAAGTACAGTTGAACTGAAAAAAAGTAAAGAATTTTTTTTGGATATGTTATATGAACACAAATTCCAAAAATTTTCGACCTCCCACACCCTGTAAAACTCCGGATGCCCGAAAAACCGGTATTTTTAAATTTCTGTTATTCGATTTTTTCTCAATAACTCTTTATTCTAAGTCCTGTAGTATATTCATTGAGACTATTTTAACGATACTAACGTTTCCTATCACTTTTGCATAAAACATAATTTTTAATGTCAAAACAAGCAAGCCACATCTTTTAAAAATGCTAGTTTTCCATTTATAAAAATTATGCGCAAAAATTGCGTTTGTATTATAATAAATTTATAATTAATAAAATTATGATTACATATTATGCAATTATTTACCTCGCCATCACGTGTATATTGCTAGAAAAATCTACACACTGAGGAATATATAAAAATATCGAATGTATAAAAATACATGAAAGTGTATAAATTTATGTCCGTGTTCCAGTTTAACTATTCAACACGGGAAGAATTTCATTCCAATAAATGTCATTCGCACACAAAATTAGTATGCAATCCGCAACGAACATTCCGCGCGTAATGCGCACTGAGCGGTCAAAGTGGGCGGGCCGGGCAGGGCAGTTTAATAGACGACTGTGATAAATATACTCCGGGGCAAAGCCGGATATTCAGCTGGTCAGCCAATAAAATATGAGAAAATGGCGAATACGCACTTCGTCTATGCAGTGCGTATTTGGTGCGATAACATTCGCCTCCGGATAATTCCAGAATTAACAGGTTAATGATGTCTTTACAGAAACTGTCTGGATAAAACCTCATAGAAAATAGATTAATAGAATACATAATACTGTGGCCGGATGTAGTTCACTTAGGCCGACAGGAGATAGCTGGAGTAGGTAAAGCACATTACGGGTATTAGAAATAACAGATATAATATGAACAGGAATCAGACTGTCAGCGAGAAATGTCTAAGGCTTGTGAGAGACCAAGGTGTATGGCTTTGAGTATATTGTGTACAAATGGCCAGGTAATGCAGGCTGGAATTTATACTTAGTCTTATGGAACTTTGGTAGAACTACACAAAATAAACGCCTGATGTTCGTATTTTACGACCTATGTTCTCAACTAATAATTTTTTATTTGATAATTTATAGTAGTAAGTAGATAGAGATATAACGGATAAAATATGAAAGTACTATATATCTGATATTAAATGTAATGTACTGGAAGATTAAATATTATACATTTAGAAAAAACTTCATCTTTCTGGATCTTATGTCACATTAAATTCAATACTTTCTACAACATAATTAAAGAAAAGGGTTTCGACAGCTTCCTCTTTAGCGAAATTTCAAATCAAAACACTACAGTCCAGATTTTCTGAAGATACATATCTTAGAACGCAATTTGATTATAATAAATTAACGGTTCCTAATGAGCTTTTCGAATTGTGTTAATCAAGCACGTGCGTGCTAGACGTCCAGTCTCAATCCTCAGGTATATTTTCTCTTCAGAAACTTTACTTGTTTGGAGGTGCAAAATCCGTTAGCCGGCATAGTCACATGTATGTGGATTTTCGGCTAAATGTAACGTAGGTTTATCACTGACATTGAAAGTACCTGGAAGCAGAGATCGTCTAAAGTATGAGAATTAATATTTTAACTTCGCAGATCGAAGAAGTATTTCACTTGCTTCTATAACAAGTATGTTGTTCAGTAGCTTCTGGCAGGTTGTACAGAATATTTCAGGAAAATCACATTGTTTCCGATAAACAATGCAGAATATTTCTTCCCTTGTTCACCCTGGATGTGTGTATAAATTCATTAAAAACGTGCGGGAAAAGGAAATTTTCTGGGACACTTTTGAGTGGTTTTAATGAATGTGAATGGGTGATTAGTGTAATGATTAATGTAATGAATTTATTGAATAGTGTTACGCCCGAGAAAAAAGTTGGGTCGGCTAGCGGGTCTTCCCTCAACCAGGTATCTCCCACTAGCTGGGTACCGTCCCAACCGGAACAAGCTCTTAGCTCCCGACCGGTCTCCCGGTGTGTGTAATAATGTAGTGGATGTAGTGTAAGTCTCTGTAAGGGGTGTGGATAGGACAAGGAAGTGGAAGGAAAGATCGCGCGCGGTCCGTGGCCCGTATGTTAAGGTACTGCTTCGGCGGTCGCCTGGTCTTGACAGATGACACCACGGAAAACTATTGATCAGAGCAGCCGGTCTCCACAATTCTCCTCCAGACGGCGACTGAATTCGACGTAGCTGACAAGCGAGTGAGAAAAATCCAGCCGCCGTCGCCGTCGCGACTCGAACCTAAGATCTCCCGGTCTGAGGCTGTGCAGAGACATCAATTGATGCACTAAGCTAAATCTCCCGGTTTATTACTATGGTGAAACTTCTGTTCGAACCAACCGATTCTCTAGAGGAAGGCCATGGAGCTGAAAGCAGCACTACAGCGGCGTCGATGTCCGTGACGACTAAGGGCATGAAGACGTCGGCTGAACAATGAAGGTGGTATTGTGCTAGGCGGCAATAAAGGAGGGGGGTGGAGGGTGATTGCGATGCACGAGGAGATAAGAGCGGTGAGAGGAGGATGAGGGAGGGCGGTGACCGGAGCGAAAACGGAGTCGGTCGCGACGGCAACAAACATCGCCCCCGCCCCCGGCCAGCAGGCGCCAGCCAGCGAGGTGCCGTGCAGCCGCCATTTGTCGCAGCGCGTTTGTTTTGACAGGCGTGGACGCGCAGTCTCCCTCCTCCCCCCACCCCCTGCCGCAATTACACGCCGCCTGCGCCCGCGTGGCCATCGCAGCGTCCGTC
>BOPP01000071.1:5357048-5387779 GCA_017312745.1 Gryllus bimaculatus | reverse complement strand
GGGGGGGGGGGGGCGCTCGACGCCGGGCGCTCGCTCCGCGCGAGGCGTCCGCCGCCGCCGCCAGCGCCCGCGGCATCGAGGCTGCGACGCGGTTTATCTTGTTTGCATAGATTGAAACGACCGTGACCGCATCAACCTTAATCATATTTCTATCACGCGCTACCAATAAAAAGCCCGTCGCCTGCGAGCGGGAAACCGAGGGAGGACGGAGGAGCGAAGCAGAGCGACAGCAGCGCAGAAGAGAGCAGCGACAAAGGAGGTGGCCGGGGACGGCGAGGCGGGCGCTGACGTCGTTATGTGGTGGGCGGGATGACGGCCGTGCCTCGGGGTAGAGCGAAACGAAAGGAAACGGGAAGGGGAGGGTGAGGGTATTAAGGGAAGTGTGGGGTCGACGAACGACAAAAGGAATAAATGGTGAAAACAAAGAAGTCATTACGACATCTTTTTCTTAAGAAACCTGAACTAAAAAAGGAAAAAGTGTTAAGAGTAGCGAACTTTTCAACAAGAACATACAGAACATGCAAATTCTTCGCAAATTCGAGATGGTTAGGAAAGATGATTACGACAGTAAGAAGAAATTCCAGAGAGGATGAAATAATTGGAAAGGGGTGTGACGGAAATTGACGTTTTCATTGGACACTTGGCGTTTACATTGGCAGCAGGCGTCTCTTTATTAACAGAGAAAATGACAAATATACACCTCCCTCGCGTACACAAGAAGACGGTCTGCCTACTTGCCGTATTGTTACAACTCGAGCCCCAGTTCACTGTTTTCAAATTGCCAGTAGAACATCATTTCCATGCATTCTTATTCTCGTAGATTCAAGATTCAAGGGGTGTCAGAGATTGACTTGAAAGGCAAGAGATAAGTCATATTCATGAGTGCTGAGATGCTTCAGGACAACAACTGTTGCAACTCCAATGTCTCTAACCCAGAGGTCTTACGTTCCAGTCCCGACGGAGGTAATTTGACTCATTAGGTATATACAACAATTAGGCTAATAGGTAGCCACGTCGAATTCAACTGCTATGTAGAGTGGAATTCCAGCCACTTGCTACTCCGGTTGGTAGTATTCTGGGTCTTTTCCGAGCAATACCAGGCAATGCCGGAGCAGTAGCTTTACAAACGGGTCAAGGAACGAGCGCATCTTATACTTATCTTTGACAGTTCCTCTCCCTTTGCAAACACCCGTGCGCAAACACACACACACACACACACACATACACACACACACACACACACTGTACATGCACTAACCTACCACATGTTGAGTGACCTGACGGGAGCGTGAAGCTCCTCTTCACTGGCTCCGTGCGTCACTGGCGGAATGCCTCGGGGGGGGGGAGGGACTCCCCTACAAATCGTCGGTAGGTCGGCGCTAGTTCTCATGTCAAAGCGGGGAAAGAATTCCGCTGCTTTACTATGCATTACAGGACTAATTGTAGTTTATCACTAGATAGACAAAATTATTCATCCACGAAGAGCTGGATGAAATGGCGATGCCGAGGTGTTGGATGGACGATAGATGTTGACACATACACGCATACACGCAAACACGCACGCATGCATATATATATATATATATATATATATATATATATATATATATATATATATATATATATAGTTCTGGATAGGAGAACACAAAAGTGGATTGCCTCTTCCATCTTTTGCAGGTGATGATATATCTCATGAGGAGCGAAAGATGATGAGATACGGGGTGGTCTAAGAAAACGACCATGCCACAATATGATGAATACGTCGACGTACTTGGATGCAACTCCATGTCTCAGCACTGAAGCGGCAGCCATATTCAAATAAATTGGTTATATATTTGTTACACAGCACTGCTCGAATATTCCTTTGGCATAAATACTTCTATGTTTTGATATTTTAGACTATCAATCATCAAAGGAAGTCTAACCTACCTGTCACATTCATAATTGCACCAATTTCTTACATTCATTGGCGTACGTTGGCGACACGGTAACATATGGCAACATAACAGTAGGTTGACTACCCGACTATTCAGCTGTTTCTTAAGGCGTGATGAAACAAAATATATCCGAAAATGATTGATGTTACAATTTTTTCTATCTTTTTCGTTCCGATATTCTTCCTAAAACAAATTGTTAATTAATTACATCTTGGTCACTGAACCAAAACTAATCGAGATTCGGAGAGAGATTAGGCGATTTTTAAATTGGATTTCATGTTCATTGATTTCCGAACGAGTAAAAATTCACGTTTGAAGATTAAATTCATCTATATAAAAAAAAACATAACTTTAGAAGTGAAATCTCTTATCGCGTGAACATAATTCCTAAAATATGGCTCGCTTTGGTACATATTTCGAAAATGCATTTGAAACTTCGCAGTACGTAAGAAACAGAAAAGAGTTTTTATGGCAAATTGGAGCCGCTAACACTTTTTTCCGTTTATTCGGTTTTACCTTTGAACTCAGCAGTGCTGTTCCATCAATTTGCGATTCGCCATTTCAGCGTAGTCTCTTACGCGTGGCAACGACTATACCTCTCGTCATGCTGACAAGGTGGCCGTCTCGCCGTGACAAACACAGCGACGCCCCATCCCCCCTTCCACCCGTGTGCGCTGTGACACCGTCCGCGCGACAGCGTGGAGCCTTCGTTGCCGTGCCAAGCTGTAGAATAGCGAGCGAGGCGCAGAAGGCGACTAGGCCCGGCGCGCGGAGACAAAGGCCGCGGAGAGGGGCGCGGTGGCGCGGGGCGGGACGGCAGGTTTGGAGGTTCGACTGACGCGCCAGGCGGCGGGGAGGAAGGAAATGGAGGAGGGGGAGCGGCGGAGAAAGATCGACCGCGCCGGTGCTGCGCCCTGGTGACTCCGCCGCTGCCCTTCGGCGTGCACGGGCGGCCAATCGATGGGAGGCTGATGGCCGCTCTACCCGTGCGAAGGGGTGCAGGCTAGAGGGAGTGTCTCTAGTTTCCGATACCTGTCATTCTATCACTTACTCCATCACAATACTATCTGCTTATCACTTGTTTTAGCTTCATCAATGTGGGTACAACAAGGATGTAATGCATGAACGACTGAAGAGGATAATATTGAGGCATTTTCGACCTTTTATCTGATTCCTTCAGTAAGCCCACATAATAAATAATTAGATAACGTGATTCTTAGCTTATTGCGTAAAAATTAATAAGACTTACTGTAAACAATTAATATGTTAATATTTTTAATTATTCTCGTCAGTAAATGACAACAATTTGTATTAGAGAAATTAATTCATATTTTATTGTGTTGTTCGTTAAAATGGCACGAGATGACGGTAGATAAAGGAAATTGCTGAATTTACATGAAAAATACAGATTTCATTTTCTAGATTGCTTTAAAGTTTAATTGAGAGTAAAAATAAGACAAGCATCCATCACTAGAGCCCGAATTTTGAAAAAACACCATATAACACTACTTTTTGAATTAAATTATGTATTTCAAATTAGTCTGGTATTTTTTTTTAAATTTTGAATATAAACATACAGCACATACAAATATTCTTGAAAAGAACTGCTATTCAAATAGTTATTATCAATTTGTAGAATATACCATGCTCTCATATTACCCTCGAATATTTATATGGCATTTAATAATAAAAAAATCGACGACGTTATCTGTGAAAGTAGTTTTCCTCTGAAAACAGTACGCGCGCAACCAAAATGAATTCTTCTACCAGCTATTAATGCCCTTAGGAGAACAACTAAACTGTTTACTGCAGTAATATGAGGTCGCTGACAGTCAAAAGTATTAAAGGGTTACGACGGGCGTTGAAGAAGGCCCAGTGTGGATGCTTGTGAGGGGAGTGCAGACAGGTTAAGGGAGGAATATACCAGACAGATAGCATCATTAACTTTGATAATGGTGTTACTATTATCTTTACAATATTGCACTTATTATGACATCTGCTACCAATCGTAACAGATATAAAACAGCGTGGACGTTAGGATTTGTCAGCGTAGGTGGAGGCTGCGGAAATGATAAAAAAGGTGATTGCGATGTTGACAGTGGCAATTATACGGGCGAAAGCTGAATGTATGGTGATTATGTGGGCGGTAGTGAACGCGACAACAGTGACTATGACGAAGGTGGTGACAGTGACAACAACAATATCAGTTGGAAATAGCGTGGAATGAGGTGTGGTGCGCAGCGGTGGAGGAAGCTGCGGCGACTGCCTGAGGGCAGCGATGCAAATCGACAAGTGAACAGTTGTCCGCTTTACGCGCAACATAAATCACGGCGCGCCGGCGGCGGCGGCGGCGGCGGCGGCGACAACGGTGGCGGCGATAGAGGCGGGGGTGGCGGCGGCGGTGGCGGCGGCGAAGGAGCGAGAGGGGACGGAGAGCGAGGCGGCTGGCCGTTCGGGTCAACGCTCCATTCGTAACGTGTCCACAAGCTTCCGCTCTATGTCACGGAATCTTATCAAAGCATACTACATGCGGTTGGCAACGTCCTGCTTCTCTCACATTACCGGACGGAATACTCAAGATGGACATGATAATATGATGACTTACTGTATAGCGAGAAAGTAATTTTCCCTTCAAAAGTCTATCCAATCACTTGTACATTGACTCGTATGTCGATATACACTACACATGTTTCCTATCTATTTTAGAAAATTTGCATTTGAGTTTTTTTAGTGTATTTATCTGATTTATTTCCGGGAATATATAGGTGTGAACAATTTCCCCGCGATAAAACGTTATAAAGGGTCTATTCCAGTAATAATACTTAATAATAAATTATTTCATGTAATCCAAGTGGAAGCACATGAAAGAGGAATATGTATTGCAGCATTTATACATCAAAGAAGACGTAGTGTCGCCTTCAAGGATTGCGGTAAACGAGTGTGTTGAAATCATTAGATTGGAAGGGCGATTTTAAAATTTAAAACAACTTCATCTTAACGAAATGGACTTTCTATCTCTAAAAACAGAGTTCGTGTAATATCCTTTACTGTTCTTCCCCTCCCTAATCCGTGTCTCTCAATCGAAATCGAATTTAGAAAGTTAGCACGGTAATAACATTAGCCTACGCAATTTCTTTCTCTCGCACTGGTTCTACAAGATAATTCACTCCTGAATGCAGATCAAATTTTAGAATTTCGGCATCGGATTTGATAAATGTTTACGTCATCTTATGTATAATACGAGGGCTGTAAAAAATAAGCGTAATGACGTCGTAAAACAAAGTTAGATGTGTAGATCCCCTTCAAAGTACTATCCTCCCCAACGCTTCTTTTGTAACGTCTTTAACTCCTTCGTCGAAATTGTCATAAACTCGGGAATCGTTTTCCTTTCAAGGGTCTTTTGAATTTGGAGAACAAAAAAGTCACTAGGAGCAATGTCAGGTAAATGGGGAGGGTGGAGAAGAACACTGATCGAGTGTTTGGCCAAAAACTCACGAGTTCTGAGGGGAAAAATCAGCCGCCACTCCTCCACAGTTCTGGCCTTCAGCAACGGATGGCGTCCCTCAGACATTTCAAAGTTCAGTATAGTAATTTTGATTCACTGGGGAACCTTCGCGGAGATACTTTCGGCAAATAAAACCCTTGGCATAAGAAACTGTCAGCCTCACCATGACCTTGGACCGAACTTGGCGAGCTTTTTGGAGTCTGAGGGACGTTTCACCCATCTCCTTGGGTGCTTGTACATTTGCTTCAATGCCAAAATCATAAACGCAAGATTCATGACCTGTTATGATCCTTGACAAGAAGTTTTTATCTTCTTCTAAACGATCAAGCAGTTCCTGAGAAAGCTGGATACGATGGACATTTTGTTCCTCCATCATCAGGCGTAGCACACATTTCGCAGCAATAGTCTTTGCGCAATTTTCTTTCGTAGCAATTTCTTCAGCTTCGCAGTCAAAATCTCAGGACAAGATTCAAATGATATTCCACACTCTTCAGCAATCTTCCTGACAGAAGTCGATTTGTATGCACCGGGGGTATTGATTTTGTCAACGTGTGGGTCGGCGTTTCTGTCGCAGATCTTCCCTATTTAATACAAAATTTCACAGAACGTCATTGCTCTTTGATTTAATTCCTTTTGAAATCCGCGAAACGAAAAACTCTCACTAAAAAACCACGTAACTAACAAACAAATGAAGACATCAACAATCCAGAAACAGCGTCATAATCAGGAGATCTCTACGATCCTACCGACATCCAGTGCATACCCCTGGAATCAACTGAAAGCGTGTTATTCAAAAAGTCCGCGTATTTTTTGAACAGATTATGTATATGGTAAATTTGTATAAAGAGTTCCAAATGTGAACAACACAAATGTACATAAGATAAATCTGTATAGTTATCTACGTAACTCGTACAGAAAGCGAGTCTTTGGCGTACGAACGAAATGTTGATGGGCAAAATAACGGTAGGAGCAGAATTCTACATTTCTAAATGAGTACGCCAAAACATTCTAGAACTAGTTTTAAACATTGTTTTCGTATGAATGTATGGAAACTTGCAGGTATATACTGTATATTCTTAAAATGTGAGGCGACAGTCATGATGATTTATTTTGTCCCAGTGTTTTGTTCACTATGCAGTATGCACTTGTATCAAGTGTGGTCCTAGGAGGTCCGTTGGTTAGCGAGCTCGCTTTCAACGACGCAGCTCCGAGCTCGATTCCCGGTCGGGGCAAAAATTAATTATGCTATTTCCTTACAATGTTCCAGTATCTGTTGCTGTGTGAGTCTGGGATATCTCAGAAGACAAGGATACGGCGTGGGGATGGCTATGTGCAAACCACACGTACCCAATAACCCATGGCCGCAAAGCCGGAAGGCCGCTGGTAGGCCTTAGTTCATATAGAGCTATTATACCATATATACTTGTATCCAGTATGTCCATGACTGGTACGCAAACGGCAAAGTCTACTTTGCCGCACGCGTACCTCAAAGTATTACTTTCCAACAAATAATCACTGAACCTAAGAACTACTTTCCAAGCACGATTGCTGAAATAAATATTTCTTCCTTACTTTCCGGCGACATTTTGTCTCAGGAACATCTCTTAGTAATACCCAACAGTAGTCGAACCACATTGGTGCACTCTCAATTGCCTCAGCAACGCTTATCCAAATGACCGTTCTAGAAATGTAATACAAGGAACATTTTATATCCCGTATGGTGATAGTAAGATCTCAGTATTCCATGTAACATAATATCGCGAAAATTATTTCCCTTATTGTTTTTTAACGTTACACAATTTAATGTAGAGTGGAGGTAGATTTCAGTTGTAAGGATCAACAAGAGGAACAATATTTCTCTCTCCAAGGACGAGTAATTTCCAAACGTGCCATTTTTTCCAACAACAGTGTTTTCCTCTCTACTGCCCCGCTTTACGAAGAGTTAAAAACAACAGAAAAATTGTTTTTATTGTGTAAAAGTATTGGAAAATCACGTCACAAAGAACGTGAGCCGCTCGACAAAATTCATTTTTGAATTCAGCTACTACGACTTAGCCAAGACTATTAGTTGTTTGTGGTACAGTTCTTATTACTTATGGTAATCTGCAACTTCGAAACTACTCGAGATCTGGTTGCGAAAAAATTGTACCTGTCCCAACACTCAAGCGCGAGGCTTATTCATCGAACTGTTTGAATCGCCGCGAGGTTCGTCAGGAGCGAGAGAGATGGCGTCCGCCCCGCTCCGCCTCGCCAGGCCCCCGTCAGCGTCCGCCCGCCCTCCGCGCCACGCCTCAGCCGCGAAACGAATGGAGCCGTCTCGAGGATGCCCTCGAGGCGGCTCAGGGCGCGGCGACGCGGCCCTCGCAACACGGCGCCTCGGGCGAGATGCGACGCCCTTGTGGCAGCCGTCCGGCGGCAACAGACGCCGCACACGCTGCTCCCAAATGGGACACGAGAAGCAACAACAATGGCGAACGCTACGAAACGTTTCCTAGCAGCTGGAGCCTCTTGTGGGTTAGGGATCAGACCGCACCCTTTTCGCCGATGGGAACCGAGATTCAAATGCTGGTTAATCCATGGAGAATTTGTGGTAGGCGATGGACCTCATCGCGAGTGTCTCGAGTCTCACTCGTTTTCCCTTCATCTCATTTCAACATTGCTCCGTTAACGCTCAAATTATATCACTCCCATCATCCACGCACCCCAAGGATGGTCAAGCCCACAAGAAGTTGGGACGAGTTGTAAGGTAAGTTACCTACAGCGAAAATTGTAGATTTCGATGGCGGGAGGAAAGAATAGATGCAATGGGAGAAGTTACATACAACTGTACAATTTCGCGTACACAAATTCAATAGCGAAGTAAATACACGACGAATTACGTTTATCATTTTATATTCACCAATTACACTTTTTCGTCGAGTTTAAAGCTTGCTTGCAACTCACAGTTGTTTGGCGCTGTGCGCGCTGTCGAAGTCATTTCGGCCCACTGCACGACGCGGCTTTGATAGTGGTGGAGGGGGGAGGCGGAGATTGGTTCCTGGTGACTGGAGGGCCCGTTGGCGCCGCAGGTCGGCGAATCCAGGGCATTCTCGATTGCGCCAACGCGGTCTGGCGCTGTCGACTGCAGCAACGCACTACCCTTCCTAGCCATTGTCCCTCGGTCGGGGTTGTTGTTTGCTTTCGCTATAATCACTTTCTTTGAATATAGAGCGCCGACAATACTTAATCTCAATGCAAATCTAGGAAATACAGACACAAGGATCAATGGGTGAATCAATAACAAAGATCAGTGAATCAATATCAATTCATTGGACTAAATAATAATTATTGATTCAGTCTAAGGGTATGTGTGACTTATTTGAATATGACGTATTGTTGTATCACAAAATACTTATTTCTTACAGGAAAGCCCGATTTAATGTCCACGCTACTTCATTAATCGACGATATTTAAGTTGTATCAAAAAATATTCGTGTCTCGTGGATTTTTAATTTATGAAAAAATACTTTTAAAAACTGATTTTTTGACATTATTCCAAAATTATAAATGGCTATCTCTGTTCATGAAATAGCGGTACATCCAATAACAAACAGAAGTTCGTATAATATCAGTCTTACTCCACATAAAACATTATTTTTTTGAACTAATTGTCCTTAAAATATCAATTTTCGATTTTTTGACGTACAAAACTATTTTGAAAATTGACGATGAGTCCCTCGAGGGCATATAAGAGCATACTTAGTGAACACTGTTTTCACAGCTTACTAATTACGTAATGAGTTAAGAAGCCCTGCACGTATTTCGAACGAATCAATATGTCAACAACGAAATATCAATATACATTCCTAACGTTCTAAATGTATCTTAATATTTCGGATGCAGTAATAACATATCTAACGTTAAACACACTGTTGTGACTTTCAAAACTGATATTGAAAGACTTGTGGATTCATCGCAAATGTATTTCGGTATCCTTGCATGATCGGGCATATTCTTATTCCAGCTCCTCCCATCGCACGCGCGTCTGTGAGACGCGATTCGGTGGACGCTTCCCGGAAGGCGCCCGAGGCCTTTCTTGCGGTGCCGCCTTTTTTGCCGTCATTGAGGGGGTTGCTTCTTCGAGCACGGATTTTATTTTTATTCATTCTATCTCTGATGTTTTCTGTTTAATATGTTTCATACCCGTACGTTGTTTTATTTACAAGTAAGGATCCAACTATATCATGCATGGTATAATATGTACAAAAATAAACATTGCAGAGAATATTTTTTTCGCCTTTGAATTAACGGTTCCTCAAAAAATTACTCTTTTTAAATTTTTCGAATAACTTATCAATGATACCATTTATTCAGAACAAAATTTCCAAACAATTTCTTTACATTAGAAATTATGTATTCGTAGATACAATAAAGGATTGATCAAGTTGAAAATTCATGAATTAAATGAGACTGGGAAAAATATAAAATATGTGAGGTGCTTACCTCATCCCGAATAGAGTAGTTTTGTATGACACGATTACAGTAAATATATTAAAATATTATGAAACAATACGATAGAAAATTTACAATAATTCAGAAGGTACAGGGAATATAATTTTATATCATCATTTAATGTCACACATTGAAAATGAATAAAGAAATTTTATGAGTGTAATGTATAAAAAAACCTATTCTTCCAAAATTCTGAAAACCACACACATTACACAACGTTATTCATCATTGAAATCATGCTAATGTATTCGTTGAGCTATTCGTCCAGCTATCAACCGTTCTGTAGCTATTAAGATGATAATGTTATTTCCACAAGAAGGCTGTTTCATTTACCCACACATGTTAGAGAAAACCGCCGTCGAAAATATATATGAAAAGTCAGGGACAGAAATGTGAAATGCATGTGATGCGCATATATTCATGTTGCTGTGAATAAGAAGAATTTTCTGATACATCCACGAAAAGAAATTTCCATATTTCTTTGATCTAATCCCGATTCTTATCTCTCCCACCCAGAGACACAACTGTAATAAAGTAGTATTAAATTTCTAAAATGAAAGTCAGAGAAAAAAACACGCAAAACACAAAACATCACTGCCTCCGAAGCCAGCCTGAGAAAATGCTTCCGCCGTAGAAGTGATCTCCTGGGAGGGCCCGCTGGGAGGGCCGCGGCAGAAAGGAATTACGAGGGCCGTCGATTCGCCCGGCTGCAAACACGAAGAGCGAAGCCCGTTGCCAGCCTCCTTCGACGGGCTTCCCGGCGACTCGACTCGACGCTGTCGAGACGAAGTCAAATGTCTCATTCTGATTTACTGAGAAAACGCAATACGTCGATCCTCGAACACACCAATGCCCCACGATCACGATAGTTTTGCGATTCTCATTCTCCAGCTCTGATGATCGCATTCTACAAACTCAGCAATCGACATTTTCTACTTCTCGGTCAGCTTTTCACGACATCACACTTTTTTTAAAGGTCGCTTTTCAACTCAGCCACACAGCGACTACTGTATTTAACTACTTTTGGGGGTATCGGCAGAGGAAATCGCATACTCTAGACGGACATATACAAACATCCATGCCCCGGGCAAGATTCGAACCCGCCATCCTTCAGGCGCGAGGCAGTTACGGGCCTTCAATGTTGATGATCTCGGATATCCAGGCCGGCGACTTCAAACTTATTGAAACCATTTTCATTGTCATGCATTGCGTACTTTATATGTTTCTAAGATCGGAATCACTGCGGAATCCTTTAAAAACGCCTGTAACTTGCCCAAGATAAAAATGGTCTCAATTAAAAAACTATTATTTTAAAAATAAGGGAACAGTTACTGAAGTCTGTATACATAAAATAAATCACAAACAAGTGAATAAAAATACATTTAATTATGAATGCCAGTGGAACACTTTTTCTTGGAAGAAAAAGAATAAATATGAAAGTACGTATATTCGTATACTACATTCGACGTGTGATGATAGCGTCAGAAATCATACAAAGGAAACACATTCTATTGAGAAGGAAAAATCCTTTGGAGCCAGGGAAGAACATTACAAATATCTTCTAGTTAATTACTTAAATATCTTATACAACACGGTCGAATCTACAGCCTTACGACTTAAGTGTCCTTCTCAGAAGTATGTGTTACCGAAAATATTCAATTTTGTAAACATTTCTGTAACAACATTCTACATCATGATCGTGTCAAAGTTGTAAGTATGCGTGACATTAGTTTTCCACGAGAGACTTCACTCTGGTCCACACTCTTAGTTCCTTCAATCCTGCTCCAGTTCAACTTGATCTTTCACATCCGTCAGCTCCCCTTTGCTCAGAGCACCGGGAAATGGCTTTATGGACTCAAGCTCATCTCTATCTCCGACCAAGATCGACTCGATAGCTGCTCACGTTTCCGATGCCAGCGAATAGTTGCCAAACACCCTCGGTTTATGAGCCACTTCGATCGTGTATGAGCCATTACTTGCCATCCCTCGCGATAATATTCACTCACGGTCCGCGTAATCGATGAACTCTCTGTTAATTGGTACTAAAGATCTCCTTAGGTCATCATATCGTTAGTACGGTGGTCACGTAATAAGTGTAAAACTCTGACATGTCATGTGAATTGCTCATATTCCTAAAACGTCGATTTATCTTATTCATATTTCTTGACTAGTAATTGTGCAGAGATGCCAGCTGCCAATTTGAAAAACAATTTTTCCGCTTGTCCGAAATGTGAAGAAATACAACATACGAAAACGAACGTAATTTTAAATATGTCACGACTTGAATGACAGACGAGGTCCACGAAACAAGTCTTGGGCCCGTCAGTAGTTCTGATCGTCGCGTCGTAGTGCATCTCCCTTCCATCGCAGACGCCACCGGCGGCGACAGCTGCACCTCCGCGAAACGGCGCGGCTGAGGCGGAAATGACGCCTAGCGGCGGCGGCGGCGCGGGCGGCGGCGCTGGCACCACCGAGCGACGGCCGATGCTATCTGCCCCCGGCGCCGCCGCCGCAGAGCAACTCTGTTCGTATCGCTACGCGCGCGCCCGCCCCGCCCCGCCGCCCGCGCCCGGTCCGTTCCTGGCGATGGCGTTGGCGCCGGCGTCCGCGTCGATCTAATTAGCGAAATATCGAAGTTTTCGCGCGGCCACCGCGCTCGTCGGCGGCGGAAATGGGCCCGGAGGCGGCAGCGGCGGGGGTCGCCGCCCTTGATGAACGATGGGGGCGGCGGAGGCGGCGGGCCCTGCACGCCAGTAGGGATGCGATATCAATGTCAATGTTTTTTTTATAAAATCATCGATGTATTTAACGATTTTTTGAAGCCGGTGTTTTTTAACAATGATATTTTGTTGTTAAATGTTTTTATGTGGTCGATATTTTCAAATAAAAAATAAGTTCATCATACCAAAATCCTACAATAGCTTTCAGATATCCAAAAATTGAATATTCTTCGGAGCAAAGAGACCAAGAGTGAAAAGTAAAGTCCGGTTTTCGTCAATATAGAACCCACTATAATATATTGAATTATTGAATCACATAATCTACGTTTCCTTATGTGTCCTGATGATTTTGACTATTTTGTCAGTTAAATCTCAATTAAAAACTAATAAACTACACCAAATTCAAAGTTAATCAAAATAATTATTTTAAAATAAATCTACCACACGTAAACTTCAATGGTTACTAATTCACTTTTGAAAACTTCGACGTTTAATAACATCGTTGGTTTTAGGTTGATATTCTATTAATATCCACGTTTTAATTTGGAGCATCTATGTTTTCTTGGCGGTGAGTCGCCAGGCGCTCTCTACCACGGGCGTAACGGCTGAACATTGTAAAATGCGCCAAGAAAACGAACGCGACTAAAAAAACAATGAATAAAGAGCCGCCTTGCGCTTTAGCAATTTTCATTTTATTGTTCAACTCATCAATATTTTGGACCTGTTTAGCTGAAAAAAATTAAATAAAATACACACAAACCATATTTTATTCTGTGTAAAATAATAGCAAGAAACACTGAGTATCATAAATTTAAAAGGACGAAACAAAATGTTGAAAGGCGATGAAAAGACGTATTACGAATGTTTCGAAGAAAATACAATTGACTTTAATACTGTTATTTAAAAAATGTAAAATAATTTTAATGATTATTTATGAGTAGTCTTTCTTGGGTAAAAGTTTCTACTTCTAACGACAAGTTTCTCTAGTGATGAAAAATATTAGGTAAAAATGTATGAGAACTTTCCTGAAATGTTATGTACATAAAACAAATCTGTATTTGAAGTAATAATACGCATTTGTGATTATTATATCATGTGTAAGTCAAAATTTAGGCTCGGTTTATATAATTTACACTTTTTAGACCACACTTGTAGTACTGATGCACGCTGACTGCTGACAAAAATACTCCCAAATGAACGGTGCAGAGTGCAATTTAATTCAGGAACTCTCCTGTGAATCGGTATTTTCCAGTGTTTCAATTTGCAACCCACACAAATCCGAGCTGTGAAAACGCACTCACAACAAAATGCATGTTTTGCTGTTTTGCAGCCCGCATTGCACATCCATGTTCCGTATGTAGCGTGCATTTATGGAAACGCATTAAAAATGTAAAATCCTTTACAAAATTATTGTTTGATGGTAATCTAAATCAGGTTTTAGAATTCTCAATGGAAATGGAGTTTTAGAGCGGAGCGCCGGTTGAAAATGTTCCATAGTGGGAGCGCTAGCATGCAGGTGCGGAAGAGAATTCCAATCACTTTAGCCAGAGGCGGTCACCCCCATCACTTTCGAAGGTGACCAATATGCGTCATGTCACATCATCTCAGAAGGCTGGCGAAAGAGAATTTATTTTCCGTCAGATTGAAAATGAATGACAGTCAACAATCTCTCTGGATAAGTGAAAGAGAAATGTTTATTGCAGTTTTCCAAGAAGATGTAAAGTTATAATTTATTTGAAATATGTTTACTCTGAAACGTATGCAAAAAAAAGTCTGAGAAACAAGTGACTTTCTACAAGGTAATAATAAATTGGATTTAAGAAATGGTCAGCTTCTCTTTACATATTTCACTTAAACGTTTGGTAAATACCAAAAAATACTAGTTTTTAAGCAAATGAATTTGGAATATTGTTTGCAAAATTGTTGGTACAAGAAGAAAGATTACACGCACTAGACGCACATAGACGCACGTTACTTTACATTTCATTTTCAAACGACAAGCATATCGGTTTTGTAACGTTATTCTCTAGAATATCTGTCATTTAATTTTAAATTTTATTTAAGCATTTTTATGTTACATTCATATTTTATAAGATATTAATTGGTAATATTTATATTAGTAGTGAAAGTTGACCATTGGGGAACCGATTAAATTTGTATCAAAAAAACAGCCAGAATACAACTTTTTCTCGCGAATATGGAAGTGTATTATGATGATAGAGATTCCGAGAATATTAGTCATTAACTTCATGACAATTCACGTGATATGAAGTATATTTTTATATGTAGGTAGAGTGTTATTTACTTTTATAAGAGTAGAGGCATAAATTAATTTTTAAACTTGTGAGAGTGTGAAAAATGTGATAATGAAAACAAATAACAATCATGTGTGAAATGAAAGAAAAAGCATGCCTAGATCGAGAAGATACATGAAGAACCAACATATTTAACCAGAAAATACACTATCAAATACATTTAATTTGTGCACCTATCCGAATTTTCAATACCGCTAAAATACGTCGTATTATGAAAAAAATCGACTCCAATTTACATGTTTATTAGCTAAAATTACATTTGCAAGGCGTATGTAACTCTTTAGAAGCATTGGATATGTAGTTAAGTGGTTATATTTTTATTTCTTCCAGGATTTCAATTGCGAGGAGACGACTCAATGAGAAGGTTCACCGTCAAATCCTCAGAGCGGAAGATCTCCCTCTTCGATTTTAAGTTATAGTTATAATATGAGATATGCTACGGCGAATTAATCAATTGTGAAATGATAGGGAAGGAAATGGGGAAACCTCAGAAGAGAACCTTCCACTTTCCCACATTGTTCCCCCATTCATTTTGCTAGAAGTGGTCAGGATTTGAAGAAGAGTTCCCAGAGTCGGAAAAATATGTCGTTGGCCGCTTCGACACAGCTCGTTCAGCTATGCAGTAAACAAAAGCATAACTTTTTCTGAAATCAGCTTAAATCAATATTTTTGCCTTCATATTCCTAGAAGTGACATTGCATTATTAAAGCCACATGTTCTTAAATTCGAGATAATTCTGACCGATTACTTATTTCTTGCAAAATATAAGTGGTTTTTGTTTTATACATAAAAACAAACTGTATGTAAATTCTGTATGGTCTATAAAGAACTAACTTGAACAACATAAGATGGGTCTTACCTAGATATAAGATGGGTCTTACCTAGATATAAGATGGGTCTTACCTAGATATAAGATGGATCTTACCTAAAATACATATATTTACTTCTAAAACCTAAAGCATTTGCATTTGAAAACTAAATCTGAGAATCTGGAGAAGAGCTTAAATGAAATTTTTAAGAAATCGACAAAATAAAATTTTCTTCTCTTACATTGTGGCAACGAGAGTGCCGGTTTGTTCGTTTTCAAGTACAATATGTGTATTACCTGAAGACAAGAGGGGTTATTCCTCAACATCATGTTGAGTGTCATGTCAAAATATTAGTGAATACAGATCACAACATTACGACACAGGAACGTTGGTATTATATTGTACTGAGTTAATTAATTTTACTAGTACAAAAACATTATTTTTCTAATTAAGTTTTAGTATCTATAACGTGAATTGAAACTACCGTAATAATATTTTTTAGTACGTAAAAATCTGGGGATTATGAATTATAATCTTTATTATGATTCTCAGCACCTAAGTCTTTTGGACAAGACCTCAGATAAATAGTTTGACGGATGGTGATAACGATATTTCTTGACGGATGATGGAGCAATGGTGAAATTAGAGACAAGGGAAATGGAGGAACCCGAGAAAACCGCTGCGAAACCGCTTTACCAACCACAAGTTCTACAGGAACCGCCCGGAATTTGAAAACCGGAACCCAGAAGCGGAAGGAAAGCGTTCACCCGGCCTAGGAATTATAGTGTGTTTTATTCACTGGAAGTTGAAAGAATAAAGTTTAAGAATTTCTAGTCTGGGAACAAATTAGAGATATTATTCGCACCTTTCATCGGCAAAGCTGTGGTGTTCAACGTGAAGTGGTTTCTTCCTAATGTAAACAATAGCTGCCGAAAAGGTATGAAGAGCGATTTGATCAAGTTTTTGGCGCATAATGTGTCAGTAGATAACTTTTTGAATTAAACATTTTTTTCAACCATGTACAACATTTTATTCGTGGAATGAACATAATAAAAACCACGAGCGCATTGCACATTTTAAGAGAAAAACCATTCCCGCTACGCGGCACAGATTTCCATCAGTGATGTGCGATGCGCACGTGAGCAAAGCGAAGCGAGGAGGAGACTCACTGCCAGGCGAAGCTGCCGGTGATGCCCTCGCGCAGGCGGTCCTTGAGCGAGCGCTGGCGCGCGGGGGCGGGGCCGACGCCGTGCTCGGGCGGCGTGGAGCCCGGGGCGGGCGACGACGGCGCGGGCGACGGCGGCGGCGGCGGCGCGGCGCCCGGCCGCGGCGGGCTGCCCGACGCCATCCTCTGGCTGCTGCTGCTCCTGGCCCGGCCCGGCCCGGCCCTCGCTCTTAGGGCGGCGGCTCCCGGGACACGCGGCGCTCAGGCGGTGACAATGGTGGCGGCGGCGGAGGAGGACGACGACGCACACTCACATGACGCGGACACGTAATCGCTCACGACACACGCGCACGAGCCTGCAACACATTAAGAGCAAAATTAGCCAACCACATCACAAAAATTAGAACTGTTGATGAGATACCGACTACCAAACCTCAGCAGCACAACCTCTTTCTCTGCAGTGTCATTGACTGAGATATCCTATGGTTCGATTCCTGACGGAGTTTCGGCACTAGTAACATAGGTGGGTGGAATACAACCACTGCCTGAAGGAGAATTCTAGCAGTTTTGGTTTGAGCGGTAGTTCGCGTGGTTTCTCCGATCATGTCAGGTGAAAGCAGTGGTATCCCGGCTCCTCTCTCCTGCAACAAACCGCTTTCGGTATTTCCTTCATCTTTGGCCCATACTCTCCCCTTACACACTCATTTCCATACACTACCACACATGTCGGAAGATCAGTGGGAATCACAGAGCTTCACCCAGCCGGAGCGGTTGCCCGTCGAAGAAGATACTTAGAGGTGGAACACCGAAAGCCTAATGAGGTCGGTGCTGGATTTCCTGTGTCAGGGGGAAAGGCCCACCGCCAGTTTCCCCGGAATTAAACATGGACTAAGCTTACGGGATTAATTACCCAATATGAAGCGAGCAGAATCAATAAATATGAAATGCTAGTATATGGAAATACGATTAGCGTCGGTTTTACACTGGAGAGGACAAAATGGTAAAACTTGCATGCAAATGGTACATAGGTAAATTGTTTTTTCAGCGAATCAAAAGGTATGAAAATTTCTTATTAACACGAACGTTTAGAAATAGAAAATTAATTATTACACTTAATTTGAGAAGTAATGAAGGTACGGACGTCTCGCGAACGTATGATCGCATCCGAGCCGGCAGCAAAGGCACGGCAAATTTAATTCTCATTTATGACACTCTCTAACCCTTCTTCACATTACGGAGTACGGTCTTCTTTACAATCGAGAAACGAAAATGGCAAAAAGTAAATGGTCAGTTCGTGAAAACTTTTCTCATTATTTCCATGAAATAGAAACATTTTATTAAAACGAAAGTGTAGAATCAGCGAAGAAATCATTACACTTTAAAGTTCTAGAAGTATCAAGCAAGTGAAATATTGAATGGAAAGGAAATGGCACATGAACGTAAACTTCTTTTTCCATAAATTAATTTTATTGTTGACACAAGGAAACTAAAATCTTTGTTAGAGCGATGTTTCGGCAATTTATCACAAACTGAAACGTAAATAGTACGGGAGATGTAATCACAGAATTTATGTAATAATGAAACCTGAAAAAAATTGAAACACTTCGTAAATGTATCTTTGATACCATCGTTGACGCCAGACGTATAACGAACCATAATTTAGGCCAATTATGTTAGTTTCTCCTTGCGGTGCGCTCAAGAAGAACTAGCTCAGACTTGACAGACTAATCAGACAGCTTGTGCAGTTACATAGAGGACAAATGAAAGGTAGTGCACCAAGTTTATAATGTTACATTCACGTAAAACGAGAGTCGCAAAGACGTGACACAATTTAGAAATGAACTTACACCATAAAAATGCGTGGCGTCCTCTGAGAACTAGGCTAGAAAGTGCACACTCGGGAACTTCATTGGCTCGTAACAAGTGATGTGTGTAAGTGAGTTTATACAATCGAAAGGAGAAAACCGATACTAACGAATAAAAATATTCACTGAATTTACCGCTGTTATTCTTACCCAAATTGTTTTTAGAAATATAATCAATTGACAGAAGTGGTATACACCATTAATTTATCCGTTTATTCAAATAAAAAAAAGAGAAGTAAATAGAACAAAAATAATACAAATATGTATCCATTTTGGAACAGTGTGTATATTTTATAATCTCAAAATTCTAATTGTATTTGTGTGTTTCATTGCTTTCATTGCATTATTTAATTCACTTCTTGAATTACACGCGCGTGTCTATTATGTACTCGTATTATGCCAAAATGTAAAACTCTTATAGTTGAAAATTCGTTTTCTGAACCTAATGAACCTAAGCTCTGATGAATTCCTTAAAAAACTAGATCAATTATTGACTATTACGTTAGCCATCTCTCTTTGTTTTCTTGCCCGACTTCAGCGGTTTCCTCTGGGTATTTCCATCTCGCGTTGGACGCCCATATCCAACCATTTTAAGTTCTGGCCACCCAATCGCCTTTTACTGCCTCTCAAGAGATGGCGAGATCCCTGTCTAGCGCCCGCTCTCCCATAAGTCTCCCTTCCGTTTTTCATGCCTTTCGCAAAGCACGTTCATTTCTTCGTTACTTCTCGCGAGTATCGATTTCACATTAACACGGATCGAGAACAGAGGCTTTCGATCGGTCGCTCCCGGTGACCCGCCTCGCGGCAGGCGGCTCGGTCTGCTCGCTGCTGGAGGCTCTCCGCCAGAGTGGGCGACAGTCGCGACGCGCGGAAGTAAAGGAGAGGGAATGAGCTATGTTTCTACGGACATTAAACTTAAATGTATCGGCATCATGGGGATAGAATGCTTTATAGCTCGGGGCAAAGAAACATCCACCAGAAAATAGACAGAAATGGGGATTTATATATGAAATTGTTTGACGTAGGTGTAAGTATGGATTTTACTGGCCACTAGTTTTAAGGTCTAAAGGAGCGAATAATTTATGAATCGTTTAATTTACATTCGTAAACAAGCGATCAAGGGATTTTTATGGAAGCCTGCGGTAAATGTACACAATTCCCCCACGAACGCAGACATAATATATATCTCAATTTTGTCATGGCCTCTCGTGATATACTGTTATGGAATAACGCGAGAGAATGCACATGAGGGACTTTGTTTATGTGTACATGCTCATATTTGCAAATTAACGTTGTAGTCGGAAATGTCAAACAAAGATATAAATCATCAACATTATTAAATTACTAATTACGTACAGTAAAGTAGAACAACTTCTTAACAACTACTACCCCATTTATAAAAAAACAAAATGAAACAACAAAAAATTAGAAATTAAAGATAATGAATACAGTGAATTTGTAAGGAAATTGTAAACGAAAAGTTAAAAATTATAATTAAGTACAATGTAAGGTTAATAATTTTCGTAGGGATTAATATCCTCCAGAAAAAAAAATTATCTACCCCTTTCATCGTAGTGTGTGTTTGTACTTACGAGAAAATCATATAACGGAGCAGATTGTTCAAATGGGTCATGAATAAATGTCAAATACACGCTAATCACAAATAGAATTAACATTAAAATAAGACAATAGGTTTTGAATAATTGTGATCACGAAAACAGGTTCGCACCGCAATATTAGTTACATTAAACTGGTACTCCAACCAACTACAATGATGTTTCATTACAAGAGGATTTGTCGGAACGTGTTTTATCTTTTAAATCCCTCAATCCTCTAATGCCGCGTCGTACATTTTCAGCCATCGCTCACGAGTGTCAGTTTATCGATAAACTGACACCGAATGATGGAATTCATTCCTCGTTCAAAAACAAGTAGTTGATTCACAAACATCGAGTCGACTCAAAACAGAAAGTGTGAAATACAGCACCCTATCTTGCTGAGATAAAAATTGTAAGCACTCGAACTGAAAAACGACTTGATTTATTTTAATTTTGTGTAAATATTTACTACGGAATATATTTTGCGAATATGTTTGTGAAAATATTTGTTTGTAAAAAAAATTATATAAACTTCACTTCCATAAGGAGGAATAATAAGATTCTGCTCATTCTGATCAATGATACCACCGACTGGGTATATACAAAAGACACAAAAAATGTAACAGAAAGTCTAAAATATTTCATTTTCATGTCATCTTGCAGACTTCGGGGTGTGGAACATAATTCAAGATCTTTGGCTGATAAAGCAAGATTTTAAGGCTGTAGCACGCACCGTTTTCGAGATGTTCACCAAAAGATTTGTTAAGGCAACCTTACATTCCAGCATGAGACACCGAGCGGTGCGGATAACTAACTGGAGATCTGCATCACCGACCACGTGCTATTGTGTAAGCAAAGTGTGTTGATTGCTATTACGCCTAGAGAATCAACATTTAAACATTCATGTGGAAAGTTTTATGGCATATGCCATAAACTCATACAAAGGGCAGACAACTAGACAAGTCGTCCATACACTTCACACCGCAAAAAATATCTTCAACATCGAAGGACAACGACCACCACAGTTGACTTTTTTTCTAACCGGCGAAAAATTGACTCCAGCAATGAAGACACTCCAGCTCAACCGAACTGTAATGACAACGTCAACACAAGGTCTTCGGGGCTCTAGCGTCAATTGCAGACGTCCGTGAACAAAAAAAGGCCTTCACTGCCAATATCAGTGAAAATGAAAACTAAAATTTAAAAAAATAATCGTTCAAGTGAAAATTCAAAGCTTTCCACCGATTACGTTTTTAATGTGCTCTTGAAAAACAAGTTCGGCATAATTGATGAAGTGTGTGAAGTCCCTGAGAGCAGTCTCAAATCTCAAAGAAAGTGCAACAAACAAGTATTCTCAGCTAAAAGAACATTTATTATTAGTAATATTATTATTATTCTACGCATGTCATAAGCGAACAAAGACAATGCCGTTACTGATGTGAAAAACAAGAAAAAAAATCTTGAAAATCTGAAAAATACTTAAAACAATTACAAAATGTAGGAAATATATACAATCCAATAACCTTCAATAACAAAAGTTGCAATATTAAACAAGAGGAATAGGTTCGACTGAGAGCTAGCACTTGCATTTAGTGGCGAAGAACCCACTGAATCAATATTATTAATAAAGACAAATTGTAAACATAGAATTACTACTCAAAAGAGAAGAAAACCAAAAGATCCAGTGCAGTCTCAAAGATGCCTACACTACGGTCACGCGAAGAACAACTTAGTCTAATATTCACTGCTCATTTTGCGTGGTGAATTACACAGCAATAAACCTCCGGAAGAAGGATAACCCACTGTGCGTCAAGTGCAATGAAAAATATATAGCAGATATTCGAGACTATTCTTACATCTTTTACATGAAAATTAGCGATAAAACATAAATCGATCTTGCTAGAAATAATATAAATATTGATCGCAACGCACTACACCACCAGTCTCCTGCCAATTCCTTCCAGACTTTCCAACCCTACAGCAAACAAACCCAATTAATAATTTCATTCAAACTTTATGCTCCCAGAATCAAAACCAACTACGTAATAAGCCGAACACACCTCCAAATCACACTAATAATTCCAAATACCTTCTCTGAAATATATTATTAATGATTATCATTGTTAACTCAGTTTCACTCTGCATTTTAATTTTATAAACTTTCTAACCCCTATCATTATGAATGCAATTAAAAATTCAGATTCAGCTTACCTAAATAATAATAATAATAACAAAAGTCCCAATACGGTGGTGATCGGGAGATGAACAGGCGGAACCTGATCGGGAATAACCCAAAATAAATCACAGTCGAAGATAGCAGCACCCTTCCGTCTCCACTAACAGCTGCACCTGCCGCATGTGCTTCCCAGAGAAGCGATCTATTGCTTCCAGAGACCACTGCGGCAGGCAGGCCACGCACAAGAGTAAAGTGGACTACAAAAATGAATACCTTCATCATGCGTGAATACTACACTACTACCAAAATTGAGACTGACACTACGGTATAAGTTACATCAAACATTCTTTCGCTGTTTCCCTGAAGTAAGCAAAGAATAGCACACCACCGTCAAGCAGTTGCTCAAACAAATCTCTCTGTAGCAAATCTGGAAGAAATCAAGGAAGAAGTGAGAAAAATGCTCAACTCTTCAGATCCCAGTAATCTGAGGACAGTGGAGATATCAGCTGTGAAAAACCAGAATAATGGGACTAGCATGTCATACATTATTGAATATGTAAAGGTATTATTAAATTATTGAAGAGGTGTGGATTCGCAATGAATTTTCAGTCGCACTTGCGGAATTTGAAGGAAATAACCACTGAACCACTATCTCATTCCCAGACGAAATTGAGAAATATGAAAGGGTCAAATCTTCCCTCAAATGCACAGATAGAGAACTTTTGGAAACCTATCATCTATCTGGTCATCTTCTGTGTTTCACAACCCTGATATGACGTGGATTGAAATGGAATATGACAGAACCGGAGATACCCCTTCAATGGATGAAACAGTAATCACCGTGAAAGCTATCCAAGCAGCTTTGAACAAAGCACATAACTGGAAGGCGCCGAGCAGTAATGACATGCACAATAATTGGCTCAAAAACTTTACCAGCACTCACCATCATATAGCTAATATATCATATCTTTTCTTCACAATTCAGAATATCTGTCTTACTTCTTCACTGAAGGTAAAACGTTCTTGTTATCAAAAAAGGGTGACACTAAAGTCCCTTCAAAGTGCAAAGCCTATAACCTGTCTTCAATCTTTCTACAAACTCATAACATCACTTCCACAACTGATGACTCACATTGAGGAACAGAACTTAGCAAATGAACAGAAAGCTGTAGACCTGGATTTTAGGGATGCAAAGAGAAACTCATTATAGGCTCTGTAATTATGGGGCAAGTGCTTGAAAAACAAAGAAACTTGTACGTATGCTACATAGATTATGCTAAAGCATTCGACATCATGCCCCCATTCTTGGCTTCTTCAATGTTTGGATATCTACAAGATCCACCCGTTTGTCCAAAACTTCATGAAAACGGTGATGAGTCGATGGAATACAAAACTGTATCTCTCTAATGGAAAACAATCCATCCACACAGATAGTATAAACATCCGCCGAGGGATTTTCCAGGGTGACTCTTTAAGCCCCTTATTGTTCTGCTTAACCTTGAATTATCTGTCTCCCTTTCTAAATGCATCTATGGCATCACTCTTAAAAAAGGGAACTCAACCCTTCTTCGTGTCTCGCATCTTCTGTACATGGATGACATGAAGCTCTACGGAGACACCGAGAATCATACGTGGCAACTAATGAGCGTTACGGAGATGTTCACTGACGAAATAAAGATGAAATTTGGTTTGGATAAGTGGTGGAGAGTAAATATCATTCGGGGTCATATGGAAGTTATAAATTTGGAAAATGATAATGAAGCAAAGATTCCCATCATGAAACACCATGAAGCTCACAAGTACTTGAGACTTCAACATCACTCCGAATCAAACACACTGCCACTAAGAACATACTAACAAGTGAAGTATGTAAACGATTGCAACAACTCAACTCTCTGCTAGAAACCTTGTGCAGATCATCAATTCATTTGTTATTCTAGTGCTGACATACTTCTTTGGCGTTATTAAATGGAGCAATGCCGACCTCGAAAACCTCCAGAGGCAATTTGAATCGCTATGACTTAACACCGAAAAACATCATCCTCAATCAAGTATTGAACGTTTTACCTTCCAAGATCTCATAAATCTACACAGCTCTCAAATTGCATCACACCGAAGATACTTTCTGGAACATTGTGAGAGAGTTCAGCAAACAGTGAGCGCAGTTGATAATGTCTATAGTCCTCTGTGCTTGAAAGAGACTGATCCGCCTGTTCAGCCAGTCACTGAAGCCGAAGAGAAGATAACCTCACGGAAAGCGAAGGCACTGTACGAAAGGCACCCACATGAGCAGAGTAAACCAGAAGTCTACATCTCTGCGTCACACGCATGGCTTCAGCATGGGGATCTTTTTTCGGCGACAGAAGCCTTTATGATAGCTATTCAGGACCAAGTGGTGCCAACTTTAAACTACATTCTGAGAGATTCGACCAAACATTCCGACATATGTGGAAGATGTCAGAACGCAAGCGAAACTATGCAACACGTGACAGGTGATGTTGCGACCGCACACAGTTGGAATATAAAAAAAGCCATAATGAAGTGGCGAAGAAAGTCCATCAATTATTGGCAATGAAAACGGGCTTACCCAGCACTTCTGTGCCGTTTTATAAATATGTGCCACAGAACGTGCTTGAAAGTAGTGAGCATACTCTCTTTCGGGGATCGCTCCATTATCACAGAGAGTCAAGGCGGCGGCAATACACCAGATATAACTTGCATCAATAGAAACCATCAGCAGGCTTTCCTTATTGATACATCAATACTCAACACCCACAACATATCGGCAAACATCAAGAGAAGATCCTGAAGTATAACGATCTCGCCCATGAAGGCGCGGCTCAGTGTAACTTCAGCAAAGTGACAACAGTGCCTATAATAATATCAGCCATCAGAAGTGATCCTGAAAATGACACTTCGAGCAATAGACTGTCTCTACTTGGATGCCAGGAGTACATATAATATGCAGAAGGCAGTCAACTTGGATTCATGCCGTTTTGTTAGAAGACCCCTTAATCTTCAATAAAGCAGTCACACACTAGGTCTTCATACCTGCACATGGTTGACATACTGACTAGAAAAAATGAATAATAATAATAATAATAGTAATAATAATAATAATAATGAAACATGGATTGCTATTGTCCGTTCTAGATCAAGGGATTAAAACCAGGCGCAATTACAAAATATGTTATGGGCCAAAAGATTGATAGCAAATACTGAATATTTAAGAGTACCAATGATCAATCCAACATACATGCAATGTATGTTCATCTTTGACACAGAATACTTGCAGAGGCATAATAATGTAGCTAAAGTAATTCAACAGACACTTGAAAAGAGAGATCAACAAGTAGAAGAAAAGCAGCCGTATTGTCAGTGTAAGTCTCAAAAAATTAGTCAGTAATCAGCCAACCAGTAATCTGCAAATTAGCATGAATACTGTGGAACAGCTGAGAGGACGGTCGAAGCAAACAGACCATACACAGTTTTATTTGATAAAATAGCGGGAATGGATACGATTATTAATGTTGTAGTTCCTACACACAACAACCTAGTATCAACTGTTGCTGAGAAAAAAATAATATCAGCGATTAGCGGCTGAGTTGGAGGATATGTACAGATTGCAGAGAGTGGAGATAGTATCTGTGCTGATATTGGCAAATGGTGTCGCCACGAAGAATTGGCTCAAGGCTGGAAAGAGTCTGCAGTTACGAGGGAAACAGCTTAGAACTACGAAAAAGACTGCTCTACTGGACGCGACAAACATCGCCAGAAACTGTGTCATGAAGGAGGTAGAAGGGCAAGGAAGTAAAGACATCAGCATAATCATTAAAAAGGTTGTTTACAATGTCGCCCTTATTGTCAATACCGTGAAATTCGAGAATTATCGTCAAGCTCAGATAATTCGCGAATCAAAGCAAAAATCCTTATTCACAAGGCCGGATTGGTTGAGATTCCCACACCCCGATAGCACCTCGATTCCATTCCGGGGGTTACACCTCCGATGTCGGCGTAGAACTCACAAATTGCACTTGGTTGTCCTTTAACAATATAGACGACTCCGACAGATATGATATTTTTGCTGTTGAAGTTATGATATCATCAATCCATCAACATTACAGTAAAGATAACGTCAGTAAATTTTAGTGTTTCAGTTCATTTACAATTAAAAGTGAAGAATTATATTAAGAGAACAGAATAACTTAAAAATAAATTCTACACTCTACAAATGCTTTAAAGGATGGTTTGGGTGTTATAAAAATTGGTAGTATATTTACTATAAAATAGAAACATCCACATCCCAAAACCAAAACAATTCTGTTTTAATTATTTACTTTCCTTTTACAACAACCCTTATATGATTTACAATCCTAAGTTAAGAAATTCAACTATGCAATCAGACCACATAAATAATATTCTAAAATCATTTTTGATATTGGAATCATAATCTAGTTTAGACTATGTAGGACCTACCATTAACAATGTACACAAATATTTCATAGAAGAAATGAGATCAGATATCATACAGCAGATATCTATTTAATATTGATTATTGACATTAATTAATCTTTCTTTAAATTTAATGATATAAAATATGATTGAATTTTGAAATTCATAAGAGAAAATTATATTGTGTTTAAATTTAGCCTACATTATATTTTCAGTAATGAAGTTACAACAATGTGCTTCAGCTTCCAGATTTGTCCTTAAATCACCTAAAAATAGAACCGTATTTTTCATTATACCAGTATGTATTACTATAGATTCAGAGAAGCACAAAACATAAATATGAATTATTAGTTCATGTGAGAATAAAAATTCATGAAAATGTGCAGATAACATTTTTAGACCCTCCTATGTGAAAACAAAATAATTTTGTATACATTTCACATTTATTCCAGTATGTCCCATTAAAACAAAAATTAAATTTAAATGCCAAGAGACAAAATAATTCTGACAATATCTGGGCAGGATTATTTCAAATTTTTGAATTCTATGACGATTATGCTGAATTTGTTTTTGTTTTATTAATAAATACAGTTTATCATATGCTTTATTATATGCATTTCATTGTAAAAATGTACACGTACTACTTGAATTTGAATGGTCCATAACATGAGGTTTTTTTTGTGGGTGGAATTATGTTGACTTCCAATGAGGTGAAATTATTTTTATTAGCTGCACTGAAAATTACTGAAAAAACTTTTGTCTGTAGCCCTTCACAAGAAACCAGAGTACCAAACGTATCAAAACTATTTGTAGCACTCTCGAAAGAGAGCCAATAATTTTTTTTTTGAAAATTAAATACAAAACTTACTAAGTAGATAAAACCAAAAGCACTTACTCATTAATTGCATTTCTATATCCCAAATCACAGTCACGTACAGTACGTATCTTCGGAAGGATGAATGATATGTTTCTCTCCTTCAATTAAGTACACAAAGGTTCTTCCATCTTTGTAAATAAGGACTTTATTGTCACTCTTATTTTATAAACCATTATTTTCATGCTGTTATATTTGTTCTTAAAGCTGAACACTAGTACTTTCTACGTTTAAATCCGTTTGCAGTTTACATCATGCCTCCGTTTTACTTAAGTAACTTTGCATACAATAATATTCGCGCATTTCTCGATGACAATTGTGAATATATCAATTTCCAAGATACAAATGTTGGATTTATTGGCTCTTGAGCCATAATCGGCGAATTCCTCGATTCGCAGATTATTTTCGAAGTAAACCATGGTTGAGAATACGGCCGTAAGAGGAAGCTAGTGTCACAAGGTCATGAGGCAGACACTACTACCCTCTTATGGCTACGCTTGGAGATATATCAAGGAGAAGTGCGCGATTGTGTGTGGAGTAATTCGAAGGGGCGGGGGCTTGTGGAGAGATGATATGCAGAGGGGCGGGACGCAATAGGGGCTCTACGGCGAGGCAAGGCACATTATAGAGCCGAATGATTTAAAGTGGAGCTCAGCTGCACAGCGGTACAGAGCTGTTCTGAGCGGACCGCTTCTGAACGGTGCTACGCAGAGCGATGGGTTGCAATCGAGTGCGGCGGGGTGCGGTGGGGTGCAGTGGAGTGCGGTGGGGTGCAGTGGGGTGCAGTGGGGTGTGGTGGGGTGTGGTGGGGTGCGGTGGGGTGTGGTGGGTGCGGTGGGTGGTGTGGTGGGGTGGGTGCGGGTGTGTGGTGCGGTGGGGTGCGGTGGGGTGGGTGGGGTGTTCGGTGGGTTGTGGTGGTGGTGGGTGGGTGGCGGTGGGTGCGGTGGGGTGCAGTGGGGTGCGGTGGGGTGTGGTGGGGTGCGAGTGGGTGCAGGTGGGGTGCAGATTGGGCGATAGTGGGTTGCAGTGGGGTGCAGTGGGGGTGCGGTGGGTACGGCGGAGTGCAGCGGGATGCAGTAGAGTGCGGAGGGTGCGGTGGGGTGCAGTGGAGTGCGGAGGGTTCGGTGGGGAGTGGTGGTGTGTGGTGGAGTGCGGCTACGGCATGAGATATCTGGTTACGGTGGGCGCAATCCAGTACGGATCGGTGCTGTGCTGAGTGGAGTGGCGAGATGCGACACATTGTAGTCCGGTGTGTGGAGGAACGGAGGGAGGCGGCGCGCGTGCGTACGATCAAATATTGTCGGGTGATGCCGCCGCTGGGCGCAAACAGGCGCGCATGCGCACACAAGCAGACGCTGTCGCCTTTGTCAACGGAGAAACGAGGCCCCGCTCGACCATGCTGAGAGGCGGCGCGGGATTTTGAAAATTGATAGCAGCATCGGTGGCCATAAAGTGGAATGAAGGTCACAATATTTCCCGGATGAGTTCCGTCTTGGTAGATTACTCTTGAGGTTCTTGATGAAAAGAGAGTTTCGAAGCAGCATTACCAATGCAAGAGATCCATCTTCTCCAGTATTCCTCGCTTCTAACACATTTAAAAGCTCTGACTGAAATGAAAATGTATATCAAGATCAATACTACTCAAATTTATTTAAAAATACATTAATTAAATTAAATAACAACAAATTTGTATAATTTAGATGGTATTGAATTTTTTATTTAATAATAACGATAACTAAAAGCTTTGTTGAACAATAACATCGAGCGGAAATAATTTTTTGCGCGTTTTGTATAATTCATCATTTTGTTACGATTAAATTTGTATTCACTGTCACAGTTACATGGTTCCACTTTATTGTATGTTTCAATTAGCGTGAAATTGAGATGATATCAGCTATAAACATTGAATAAAAGGCATCTATTTTTTTTATATCGAAAGCAAAATACATTATGAATCTCGTAGGAACATAGGCGAAGTCCCAGAAATGCAATTCAGGAATTATTCATTTGAGTTAATTAAAGACGATACCTTCTTTTGGAGTTACAGTGCGGAATCGCACCATCTTAATTTTATAATTTTCATCGTGTTTCACATATGACATACATTCTTTACTTTATCTTTCTTTCCTTATACAACCTTCCCAGCCCTTTGCTCCATTCCACTCCTGTTTTAGATGAATTCTTGGCTTAACCTTAAAACCTCCAGTAAATACACGTTTGTACTTATGTAATTTTGTTCTCATGTATTCTTAACATTTTCTTTATCTCACTATCTTCATCTTACCACTATTACGATAGCCACATTTTAATCAAGAGTTAGTCAATAACTATGTATTCAAACTTACACTTAACACATAAACAATACACTTTCCAAACTATTCACCATCAATTCAGGAATTTTATGCCTCGGGTGTTTCAAGCGCTGTACTTTAATGGACAAAATCAGTAAACAAAGGAAATAAAATATTTCAGGAATAAAAGTAAGTATTATGCTTACAGCAAATATGCAAATAAACTAGAGCATCTAAAATGAATGAAATGTTTGATTGCAGAAACTGGGCTGTTATTATAAATCATTAACTAAGACAAAGTGATGGTCCTCGCACGGCAATTTTGCTTGAATGTAGTGAATTAGCTTAGCCCATCCATATGATCATAAGTTTCAATAATCCTACAGAAGGATGATACGTGTGAAGTGGAAACATTCTGTAAGAATAATACCTTTGAGTTCTAGGACGATGAGATTGTACTGTGATTAAATGACTCACACACACACACACACACACACACACACACACACACACACACACACACACACTATATA